>APFE030270237.1:135947-191153 GCA_000404065.3 Pinus taeda
CAATCCGAGCGGTCATGATTATATAGTGATCCGACGGTTTCATTCTCTCCTCGGTATTACCGACACTTGATCCGTGGCTGACACCCTGATTGGGTCCAATGAATTCTATTTAAAGTGCATGGAGGGTCATTTGTAGGTTCACCGTGCATGAGAGAAGCTTATGTAAATTTTCATTCTTTTATTAATAAATTGCCTGTAGTATCCACGTTGGCCCAGGTCGTGGACTGTTTCCCTCTCTGAGGGTTTTAACCACGTTAAAATACTGGTGTATTGATCTGTGATCTGTTTGTGAGCGGTGTCCTTTTGGTGTTCTGTCTGAGGAACTTACCTTGTAAATTCCTACACTAAGTGACCATCACAATATCTTTATAAGATTTTACTACCTATTAAAATCTAATTTGGCAGCTACTCTAAAATCTTAATGGACATATTAAAAATAGAGACAATGTTTCATATCCTTATTGGGAAGTCCAAGAAAAGCCAATGTGCGGCTTATTTGAATACAACAGTTGAAACTTATTGATTTTTAGATGTTCAACATATCTTGACAAGCGAGGGTGGAAATGAGATTCTTCCTTTGATTTGTTATGGTCAACCATCGAACCTCACTGAAGGCTCTATTCCTATTATTAGCATAAAATAGGTTGAACAAGAAATTAATGGGAGTATACTTTTGACTGGTTGAAAAACAATGGATTTAATAAAAGAATGTCAATGTTAATTGTCAACCTCCCATCTCAAAAGCTACAAGAATACTTTCTTTGAATATTCCTAGGCTATATATTCCAATTCATGTGTGATTGTCACCTATTCAACAACCTATAGTGAATCATTTTGAGAGTGTTTTGCATCGATGGTTGGCAAGCCATATTACCTCAAAAAAATCCAATTTAGTTCTCAGAGTGCTTTTCAATTGCAGTGTGAATAGAGTATTTCAATTATTTTCCATAACCCTTCAAAGGATGCAAGAAACTGTGTTATTACTATTAGAAATGTGGCAAATGTTGCATGTCATTAGAAAATTGTATTTTTGGAGTTCAACCACAAAGCTTCATAAAACATTTGCAAGGCCTAAATGATGTTGCCTCTCTTGGTATGATTCTTCAAAGAATGAACATCGAAGAGGGTGTGTACAAAATTTTCCATGTAAATATGAACAAATTTTCTCTTCAAGAATTTGGACACTCCAAAATAGCTCTATTCCTCTTAAGAGCCCTCAACATGGTACTGTGTGGAGAACAAGTGTAGTCTAAATAGTAATGATTAAAGGCCATAGTTGTCTCCAATTCAGGGGCTGTGGGGCACTTTAACCCTAGTGCATTGGACAAGTGAAAGAAGGAACACTATAAATTTTATAAATTGAAGCTTTGAAAATTATCTATTCTAACATTTACAATTCATAAACTCGACTTCATAATCCAAAATCAGTAACTAAACTATAACCAATGCTTGAGTTCGTTCATCAACATGTAACATGTAACTTTTGCATGCACCAATGCCACCATAAGGCTACACCAATAGAAATGTGAACTAAGTGTACACCTAGATTCCATGATTATAGTCATCTTCAAAAATTGATAACGTCCATGGATCGCTGAAACATGGATTCATGTATAAGGAAATACACCATCAACTCTGAGATAATGACATCAACTTTTTAGGAAGCATACCATCCTTCATAGATCCTTCATTTCCACTAACAATGTGGCTAACACCATTTCTAATTACATGTGTACATACATGTTCTAACATTTTGGTTGCCTCAACAACATAAACTTTCTTTGCACCAACTTTTGCATACTAGATTACTAAATTACCACTTCCTACGCCTACATCCAAAACTGTCTTGCCTTCAAAATGGTTCTTGTTTTCAAAGATAGTTGTGTAATAAGCATACATCCTCACGTGTCACATTTTGAAAAAGAGTTGTAAGGAATCTCCATAAATCCCTTGCTGCCCATATCTTTCCTTGTACCAAATCACTAACATTCATGCATGCCTTTAGAAGAGGGGAGAATGTGAAGTAATAAGGCTTCATATGCTTGAATTTCATTTTCCCAAAAAGTTCTATAGAATCATCATCTATCCCATGTTGAGTATAGCCAACAAGAATTTAATTCCATGAAAACATATTTCATTCAGACATTACAACAAACACTTTGCAAGCATCTGAGAAATCCCCACATTTTACATACATTAACATAAATTTAGCTTCCAAACATGAGCTCAAATCAAACCTAGTTTTGATCATGTAGGTATGAACTTACTCGACCTATCTAAGTGATTTCAAATTACCACATACCAAGAATACACAAACATAGATTTCAGAGTCTACATAGATTGATCTTTGTAGAACAACCAATGCTTCTTTCAATTTGTTCTCTTTACAAAAATGTACTGATATCTATAGCATTGGCATTAGTTATGACATAGTTATTAATGTTCTGGAATTGTATGAAAAAACAAATGTGATTCCCATAAACTCTTTCTCATGAAATATAAAGTTACAAGTATGTTCCAACCAAAAGATCCATATGTAATGTACTTCTTCTTATATGCATATGAATTCATTTCCTTCCCACAAATCTCCCAAGTAATAACATGCAAGAAAATCATTGACAATGGTAATTGACTTGGGATTAACACCCATCAACTTATTTTCATGGAAATTTTGTAGTCATTTAAATATCCATCATGAACATGATGAATAATTAGAGCAACTTAGGACAATGGAATTGAAGGAAAACCAAAAATATAATTGGGTGTTATAGAATGCCAACAGTTAGGGATTATCAAGTAAATCATATGTTAAATGCATAGATAAAAGTGAATGAAAACCAGAAACACGGACATCGCAATTAGGTTAGGCTTTTGGAATCGTAGGCAGCCACACCATTTAGCTCCCAAACTCAGTAGAAGTAGTTGTTGTGGGGAAAATTGTTTAAGTAATTTGAGACATAGAATTGACTTCTAAATCTCTAGATTTAGTCCCAAAATTTTCCACTTTATCATCCCCCTCATTGGAAACAAAAGACAATTTTACAGACTAAACAAGATCAATATTTTATATAGAGAACCTATCAACATTTGGAAGGAGCAAACAAATATGCAAATGGTTATCATCTCTATATGTTGCAGGAGATTTATTATGTGGTTCTAATGAGATCCCAACTTATAAATTGACTTTCATGGCCTCAAAGTTTCCTTTGTCTTTTCCAATATCTTATGTCTCTTTCTCTAGCACTTCTATAGTCATATTATGAACCTCTTGCTCAAATTTTTGTGCTTCCAAAATAATATTCTCTTTAGGAATACCCAAAGATACAAATCCACCCATTTCAATTGATCCAAATGCAAGGAAAACCAAAAGGAAAAGGGAAAAAATCTTCTTCTTGTGGCTTCTTCCACTAGTACTTCTTCTGATGCATTGAATGCATTGCTTTCTTCTTCCCCCTTACACCCTTTCTTTTGAAATTCAATTGTCCCAATCTTATCAAGGATTTTTTATTTCAATTTATTTTAATAAACAACAAAATAGTAAGTGAAATGAAAGTTAAATGTTGGATTTCACTTGCACCATATCTAGGCAATGTGATTTGTTGTCAAGAACTAGAGACAATGTTTCATATACTTATTGGGAAGTCCAAAAAACCAAATGTGCGGCTTATTTGAATACAACAGCTAAAAGTTATTGATTTTTGGATGTTCAACATATCTTGACAAGGGAGGGTGCAAATGACATTCTTCCTTTGATTTGTTATGTTGAACCATCGATCCTCACTGAAGGCTCTATTCCTATTAACATAATAAAATAGGGTGAACAAGAAATTAATGGGAGTATACTTTTGATTGGTTGCAAAACAATGGATCTAATAAAATAATATGGCAATGCTAATTGTCAACCCGCCATCTCAAAAGTTGCAAGAATACTTTCTTTGAAGATGCCTAGGCTATTTATTCTAGATGATGTGTGACTGTCACCTATCCAACAACCTATAGTGAATCATTTTGGCAGCGTTTTTCTTTGATGGATGGCAAGCTATATTACCTCAAAAAAATTCAAATTAGTTCTCAATGTGCTTTTCAATTGCAATGTGAATAGAGTATGTCCTTTATTTTCCATAACCCTTCAAAGGTGGCAAAAATTGTGTTATTACTATTAGAAATGTGGCAAAATTAATCTTTGTAAATACAAGGGCACCTATTTCAATTGATCCAGATGCAAGGAAAATCCAAAAGGAAAAGGAAAAAAATATTCTTCATGTGGCTTCTTCCCCTAGTGTTTCTCCTGGTGCATTGAATCCATTGCTTTCTTCTTCCCCCTTACACCTTTTCGCTGGAAATTCAATTGTCCGAGTCTTATCAAGGCTTTTTTCTTTCAATTTATTTTAAGTAGAAACACATATAGTAAGTGGAATGGTAGTTAAATGTTGGATTTCACTTGCACCATATCTGGGAAATGTGATTTGTTGTTAAGAAATAGAGTCAATGTTTCATATCCTTATTGTGAAGTCCAACAAAGCCAATGTGTGTCTTATTTGAATACAATAGTTGCAAATTATTAATTTTTAGGTGTTCAACATATCCTGACAAGGGAGGGTGCAAATGAGATTCTTCCTTTGATTTTTATGCTCAACCATCAAGCCTCACTGAAGGATCTATTCCTATTAAGAGCATAAAATAGGTTGAACAAGAAATTAATGGGAGTATACTTTTAACTAGCTGCAAAACAATGGATCTAATAAAAGAATGTGGCAACCCTAATTGTCAACCTGTGTTTTGGGAAGTTTTAGTTTCTACAGATAAATGCTTAAACCCCTAGACTAGTAGCTAAGTATAGAACAATAGTGCAAAGAATTCTCTACGTTTTCTATGATCAATAGATTAAATAAGAGGTAAAGTAGCCTACCTGCAACTTTCACTTACTCCTTATCTCCCTTAATCAATTATGTCGCTCCTTACCATACTTAATCCACTTGAAGAGTACCTGCACACAAACAAAAGACAGAAACTAATCAAAGCATATGATAATGATCTATTCATTAAACATAGCATGGAATCAAGTACATGATACACATATGAAAACATAAATGAATAACACAAGCATATGGAAAAAGATTTGAACACTTTCTTAGTAAAAGGAAGAGTTACAACCCAATTTGCTCGATTCAGCATCATTCCTCTAGTTCAATCCCATCCTCTCCTTATAACAAGCAAGACATTTTGACATCATTACAATACTTGAAATCAACTCAAGTATCATACTAATAGCATATCCCTATAATTCAATAATTGCAAGCCCCTGATCACTTAGATGAGTGGTTTTTTCATAGGTGAATGAAGGAAGTTATGCCATAAATGGTGATAATGAATGCCCTCCCAAACTTAGAATTTAGTTCCATAGAGGAAGGGATAAAGGGATTTATGTTCCTTAACTCCCTTTCTCATCCAAATACGAACCCAAACGAGCCTTGAGAAACTTCTAGAGGCACCCAATGGATAAGGAATCTTTCAAACCCTCATGGAAATTCACTCAAATTCGCCCAGCGTAGGCCAAAGAGGTACCAAGTGTGTTGCAATGCGCACTGACAGTGTATTGGTTGCACTGCAACATACCCTAATGAAGGCCTACCTACGATGATCTTCTTAGAGGCATTTTCTAGATGATTTCAGTCATGGAGCTTCTTAGGAAGCTAGGCATTCTGATGGTTGACTTCTTTAGGGCATGTAACAACTAAATTGGGGGTTGATGGGCCCTAATAGTACTAATATGTAAGTTGGGGTTGATGGGCCCTAATAGTACTAATATGTAAGTTGGGGTTGATGTGCCCAAATGGATCTGTAATAGTTGCCCCCTAAAGCATGAAGTCGTCAATATGTATTTCGAGTGGAATGCTTTATCATGTGGAGAGGAGGTTTTGAAGCGGAAGGTGACCTACATCGATTACAATACATATATCATGATAATTTGATTTTTCTCATGAACTTGCTGAGGGACGGCATGCCCACGCTCATCTTATAAAAATTTCATTACATGTACAAATATAGTTGTCTACAGATATAGACCAATGAATGGATGACCATGAATGTAAGGCCATTTGTACATTTGATTTAGTACTCCCAAAAATATTGCAGCCCGAATGGATGAAACTAGATTTGAGTTCTTCAATCTCGTTCAATCTTTCACTCAAGTACAAGTCTAACCATGTGAATAGATTTATGGAATTTGAACATGGGAAGACACCGTCTTATTACTAGCCAATGATGTAAGCCGTTAACAAACGCAAGAGGAATCAGCGATAATGATAATGACCCTCAAGGATAGCAACTAGTTCCAGTGATGTTGGAACTTCTCAAAACATGTTGATTGAAGTGAAAAGGCTAGCTAATAAGACCACTCATTACAACTGTTCCTCAAAAAAGGTAAAACAACTAAATGAAAGCGTATGATCGAGCAAAGAGATGGTGGTGATGGAATGAAACAACTAAGGCTCAAAAGGCTGATAGAATGGAAATCACAAGGGTTAAAATGGAAATGGGTTTGTTTTTACACAAGCTTGAGCCGTAGGGAACTATGCTTGGATTCAGTTTTATGTTTATATAAGCTTGAAATGAAAAACTATGCTTGAATTCAGTTTCATGTTTACACAAGCTTGAAATGAAAAAACTATGCTTGAGATTGGTTTACATGCCCCCAATATGATGAAAGGGAGAGTCTCCTGTAACTAGATGGAAGTCGTTGCGGTGAAGTAGGATAGTTATCCAACACCTTTTTGGCTTCGTCTAGATAGGGACAAAGGTGAATGGGGTGATTCCCTTCACATAACCTATAGGGAAACTTAACTTTACCACTAGGTGCATGCCTCCCAAGCTTCATTACATTTACCTAAGTAGACTACTCATGGCTATCAGGTGGATGGAATGAAGGTTCATTTATGAGATCAAGTGAAAGACTCGACTGGGATTTTACGAGATCTAATTAAAGACTCGATTTGGAACTTTTCTCTAGGGGACCTTGTTTCATTTTTTAATGAGCTTGACACAAGATAAGGAACTCTACTCAGATTCCTTGTTTCATATTTTAACGAGCTTGACACAAGACAAGGAACTATGCTCATATTCCTTATTTCATTTTTAACGAGGTTGACACAAGACAAGGAACTATCCTCATGGACGTGTTTCCCTTTTTAACGAGGTTGACACAGTAAAAGAATTATCCTTATATTCCTTGTTTCATTTTTTAACGAGGTTGACACAAGACTGGGAAATATCCTCGTGGGCATGTTTCATTTTTTAACAAGGTTGACACAGTAAAATAACTATACTCATATTCCTTGTTTCATTTTTTAATGAGGTCGACACAAGACCAAGAAATATCCTCATTGACCTGTTTCATTTCTTAATGAGGTTGACACATCAAACGAACTATCCTCATACACCTTGGTTTTATTTTTTAGTGAGGTTGACACAAGACTAGGAACTGTCCTCATACACTTGGTTTCATTTTTTAACGAGGTTGACACAAGGCAAGGAACTATCCTCATATTCCATGGATCACAACTCATAAGAGGTCATGAAAGAGAGATTTGGTTCCAATGCCCCCAGTACATGATGTACAACATCACTGAATTGATCGTCAGTTGATGTAGCTATGGAACAGGTTGCCACATAATTAACTCACAACAGGGACGATACCATTGGTGCAAAAGGACCAATTAGGGAGGATGGTTGACTAGAAGTCATATTTGGACTGGGAAATGAAAGTTGGTCAATGTTGACAATTCTGCCTTCATGTAGGAATCAAATCACTTGAAAGAGTGTTGAACCAATAGCTCCCATGTCATAAACATAGTCGCACCCTAGAAGTAAATTGTAATGTAAAGGGCCTGGGACTACCATCACATTCAGATAAATGAATTTTCCTCCCAATGTAATAGGTAACTGAGGGAGGATCCCTAATGGTTGACTTGTTCCTCTATTAAAAGCCAACACATTCTGGGTAACAGTCATAAGTGGCGGTGAACCGAGCACTTGCCAAGCAGTTGAAGAAAGGATACTCGTTGATGCACCTTCATCAATAATAGTGCTAGATACAATCATATTACAAACATATACTATGATCTGGAAAGCCACATAAGAAGGAAGACAGAATCTTGCCAGCCGGTTTCAATCAAAGGAAGTGATTAGGCTACTTGGAGGGGGTACCATAGAATCGGGAGAATCAATCCCTTGAGTTACGAGAACTAGATGAATTTACTCTTGCCTTGATGGAATAGAAGGATTTCCCCCAAGCTCATTAGAATCTGAAGAAACAAAAGGAACTTGAGTGGTATCATATTCACTCTCTTCGAGAAAGGTACGATTTACTGAAGGTGAAATCGGGTCAATTGTTACCTTGACCTGTTGATTTGGGTCGAGCACAAACTCATAGGATTCACTTTCAGAGAGAGTGGGTTTGGCTGATGGTTGATTTTGGTTAGTCAATTCATCAACCAATGAAGGATTTAGGGATAGTTTCTTGTAACCAGATGGAATTTGCTGCAATGAAGCAGGACGGTTATCCAACAACTTCTTGGCTTCATCCAGATAGGGACAAAGGTGAATGGGGTGATTCCCTTCACATAACCTACAAGGAAACTTAACTTTACCCTTCTTTCCATGAACTTTACCACCACTCGTTAATGGTGTGACACCAACATGATCTCTAGAAGTTGATGACATAGGATGATGTGAACGAGAAGACCAATCTTCTAAGATTTGAGGAATATCAGGACAATTTCGAAGAAGATGGTCTACCACATAAAGTTTGCATGGATATAGAACTTTGTGAGGCTTAATGGATGGTTTCTCATCAGATGTTGAATTCAAAGTGATGGTTGCTTGGTTTCCCCTCTACTGAATTTGCTTCTTCTTCTTCTTCTTCTTCCCTTTCTTGTTCTTCTTAGCCACCTGGTTATTAGTACCAATACTTTCACCAATCGAAGAGTAAGAAGGGGATGAAGAAACAACTGAGGAAGAAGGCAAAGGGTCAACTTTAGGATTAATAGGAGGTTGATTTTGTCCAGTTGGAGGTGTACTCGATTGTGGAGAAATCATGACATTTTGAATCAAGGAGGTTGAAAACAACCATACTGGAAAACCAATGGTAAGTCCCGGTAGGGATAATGTAGCCATTTAAGGAGCACCAATATTTCTGAAAGAAGGAAAAGGACTAGGGTTCCCATCAAAAGGAATTCCTTGATTGGTGGACTCCAGATTTGTTGCTATATGTATCAACCTAAGATCAACTAAGGAGCGAGAGTGGAGGATGCTATCCACAGTCAATTAAATTTATTTTAATCAAAGTACAATAACAAAAGAAAAAATGGATAATCTAGGCAAGAGGTTTACCAAGCAACTATGAACTACAAAATACCTCTTGGCGAACCAAGAAGTACAGGCAAGCAATCTCCCCGAATGTTGTATTCGATGTATCACAATGTACAAGGTGGCTGAGTCAATTACCTAAGGATGGATAGCAACCTAGTCTTGTCCTCCCATATATACCCGAAGGTACGTGGAGGCCCAATTCGTATAAGCATTATCTAATGCAAAACGCATAGTGAGAGCATTCCCATATACTTTACGTATTGCAACACCACTGTATATACCCGAAGGTACGTGGAAAAGCTATGATATACTCACGTACATGGAATGAGGTATCACACTCAGGATGTATTGTAGACAAGTTAGTGATAGCTGCTTTGTTTTACGACGCCGAAACATGTCTCTAGCCTTGAACCACTAAATGTTTTTTGTTAGGTGACAATGCTCCATTAGGTAAATTCAGATAAATTTTAGGTTGATCTTCCTTAGAATTTTCCTTTCAAGGTTCACCACATGATACATGTTCACAATTCCTAAAATGCAATTAATATGATAAGCATTCTTTCCATTCAATTGAACAATAAAAATCCTTAGCTAGTAGGGATAGAGCAATCAGATTTTTAACAAAGAGCAAAGAGCACATCTAATGTAATTTCCTTAGCTGTTCCTTTCAAGCATTCACAAACTACAATATATATATTGCAAAATGCATGTATTTCTTTTCGATTTCCCTTAATGTGAATGAACAAAAAAAAAACTAATGCATAATCGATCAATAAACTCTTTTCACAAAAATGACGATTTTGCGACAATTTCTTTTCTAGGAAAGGAAGATTTTATGGCACTTTCATTTTCAAAGAAATGAGGAATTACGACACTTTCAATGAAAAGACTAATCATATGCACACATCAATCAATCAATCTTTCGTGAATGATGACTTTACGACAATTCAATTTTTGAAGGAAAAGAAGATTTTACGACACTTTCTTTCGACAAAGATCAATCGACCAAAAAATTAACTTTCAACTATATATTGAAAATGACAAAGTAAATAAGTAAGAAAAATTTAAAGCCTAGTTTAAGTGGGCTAGGTAAGGATATGAAACATTGTTTTCAGAGATAAGACATCGCTGACATTCAACAAATCTTTCAAACATGATAAAATTGACTCAAAAACTTCATCTCCTAGATGGGAAACTGACCCTCAAGGGATTAGCGCAGGCAGTAGTAAGAGACAGTGTGCTGAAGCATACTGGATCTATGTGGGAAGTGCATTGCAGTGCACTACGCCCTTCATTGGGTTGTGTTGGTCATAGTAAGCAATTTTAAAGGCAATTTGGCATAGTTTTAACTCAATTTTCAATGAAAGAAGACTGAAATTCAATCAACGACCACAAGTATAGTATGTAGAAATGTCTTAAGAGGCTGATAAGCTACTAAGATGGATGATTTCTCCCCAGTGGAGTTGCTAATTAGTTTTGGGAAGTTTTAGTGTCTACAGATAAATGCTTAAACCCCTAGACTACTAGCTAAGTCTAGAACAATAGTGCGAAGCATTCTCTACTTTTTCTATGATCAACGAATTAAATAAGAGGTAAATAAGCCTAGCTGTAGCTTTCACTTACTCCTTATCTCCCTTGATAAATTCTGTCACTCCTCTCCATACTTAATCTTCTTGAAGAGTACTTGCACACAGATAGAATCAAAAACCAATCAAAGCATATGATAATGATCTATTGATTAAACATAGCATGGAATCAAGTACATGATACACATATGAAAGTATAAATGAATAACACAAGCATATGGAAAAATATTTGAACACTTTATTAGTAAAAGGAAGAGTTACATCCCAATTTTCTCGATTCAACATCACTCCTCCGGTTCAATCCCATCCTCTCCTCATAACAAGCAAGACATTTTGACATCATTACAATACTTGAAATCAACTCAAGTCTCATACTAACAACATCTCCCTATAATTCAATAATTTCGAGCCCCTGATCACTTAGATGTGTGGGTTTTTTATAGGTGAATGAAGGAAGTTATGCCATAAATGGTGATAATGAATGCCCTCCCAAACTTAGAATTTAGTTCCATAAAGGAAGGGATAAAGGGATTGATGTTCCTTAAATCCCTTTCTCATCCAAATACAAACCCAAAGGAGTGGATAGCCTTGAGAAACTTCTAGAGGCACCTAATGGATAAGGAATCTTTCAAACCCTCATGGAAATTCACTCAAATTCGCCCAGCGCAGACCAAAGAGGTACCAAGTGCGCTGCAATGCACACTGATAATGTATTGGTTGCACTGCAGCGTACCCTAATGAAGGCCTACCTGCGCTGATCTTCTTAGAGGCAGTTTCTAGATGATTTCAATTATGGAGCTTCCTAGGAAGCTAGGCATTCTGATGGTTGACTTCTTTAGGGCATGTAACAACTAAATTAGGGGTTGATGGGCCCTAATAGTACTGATATTTAAGTTGGGGTTGATGTGCCCAAATGGATCTGTAACAACCACCATCCTGAAAGTTGCAAGAATACTTTATTTGAATATGCCTAGACTATTTATTCCAGGTTATGTGTGACTGTCACCTATTCAAAAACCTATAGTGATAATTTTGAGAGTGTTTTTCTTCGATGGCTGGAAAGCCATATTGCCTCAAAAAAATCCAAATTAGTTCTCAGAGTGCTTTTCAATTGCAATGTGAATAGAGTATGTCCTTTATTTTCCATAACCCTTCAAAGGTGTCAAGAAACTATGTTATTACTATTAAAAGTGTGACAAAATGTTGCATGTCATTAGACAATTTCATTTCTAGAGTTCAACAACAAAGCCTCATAAAAAATTTGCAAGGCCTAAATTATGTTGTCTCTCTTGGTATAATGATTCAAAGAAGGAACATCATAGGGAACATGTACAATCTTTTCCCTGTAAATATGAAAAAAATTTCTTTTCAAGCATTTGGACACTCACAAATATATTTATTCCTCTTAAGAGCCCTCAAGATGGTACTGTGTAGAGAACTAGTGTAGTCGAAGAAGTAATGCTTAAAGGCAATAACATTCTTCAATTCAAGGGTTATGGGGCACTTTAACCTTGGTGCATTGGACAAGTGAAAGAAGCAACACTATAAAATTTATAAATTGAGTGTTTGAAATTATTTCTTCTAACATTTCCAATTGATAAACTCAACTTCATAATCCAAAATCAATAACTAAACTATAACCAATTCTTGAGTTCACTCATCAACATGTATCATGTAACTGTTGCATGCACCAATTCCACAATGTGGCTACACCAACATAAATATGAACTAAGTGTACATGTAGTTTCCATGGTTATAGTCAGCTTCAAAAATCAATCACACCCATGGGTCACCGAAATGTGGATCCATGTATAAGGAAATACACCATCCACTCTAAGATAATGACATCAACTTTCCAAGAAACATGACATCCTCCACAGATCCTTTATTTCCATAAAAAATGTGGTGTCTAACACCATTTCATATTATATCTGCACATAAATATTCTAACATTTTGGTTGCTTCAACAACATAAACTTTCCTTGCACCAACTTGTGCAGACCAGATTTCCAAATTATCACTTCCCGCGCCTACATCCAAAATAGTCTTGCCTTCAAAGTGGTGCATGTTCTCAAATATTGTTGTGTAATAAGCGTACATCCTCGCGTGTCACATTTTGGAAAATATTTGTAAGGAATGTGTACAATTCCCTCGTTTCCCATATATTTCCTTGTACCAAATCACTAACATTCATGCATGCCTTTAGAATAGGGGAGAATGTGAAGTAATCATGTTTCATATTCTTGATTTGAATTTTCCCAAAACGTTCTAGGGACTCATCATCTATCCAATGTTGAGTATAGCCAAAAAGAATTTATTTCCATGGAGATATATTTCTTTTAGGCATTGCATCAAACAATTTGCAAGGATCTGAGTAATCTCCAAATTTTATATACATTAACATAAATTTAGTTTCCAAACACAAGATCGACTCAAACCTAGTTTTGATCATGTAGGTATGAACTTTCTCCACCATTCTAAGGGATTTCAATTCCCGCATACCAAGAATAGACAAACATAGCTTTTGGAGTCTACACAAATTGATCTTTGTAGAACAACCAATGCTTCTTTCAATCTATTCTCTTTACAAAAATGTAATAATATCTATAACATTGGCATTAGTGATGACATAGTTATTAATGTTCTGGAATTGTATGAAACACGTGACGTTATTCCCATAAATTCTTTCTCATGAATTATAAGGTTAAAAGTATGTTCCAAACCAAAAGATCCATCTGTAATGTACTTCTGCTTATATGCATATGAATTCCTTGCATTCCCGCAAATCTCCCAAGTAAGCACATGCAAGAAAACCACTGAGAATGGTAATTGACTTGGGTTTAACACCCATCAACTTCTTTTGATGGAAAATTTGTAGTCAGTTTAAATATCCATCATGAACATGACCAATAATTAGAGCATCTTAGGATAATGGAATTGAAGGAAGACCAACAATACAATTGGGTGTTATAGAATGCCAATAATAGTTAGGGATTATCAATTAAATCATATGTTAAATGCATCGACAAAAGTGAACAAAAACCAGAAACAAAGACATTGCAATCAAGTAATTTTGTCCTATGAATGTCTTAGATATATATCTCTTGCACTTGATCAGTCCTTTAGAGATGAGAATAATACTTCAAACAGAGATCTATAGAGGATTAACCTTACCTCCAGGGATCATAGAAAATATCTTTCCATAAGCTTATGATAATGATACAATATTAAGCTTGCTGAGTATGCTTATTATAAAGTACAGGAACATGCCTTGATGTCTTCAGGCTTTTTCTCATGATAGTTGAATATATTTAGGATTGGTGCCCATGTTTACTGATTAGGGATTGAAGAAGGCCTGAAGAAATAACCCATATTTTAACTCTGACTTGATTTACCACAGAGAGCTAGAGGTATCAATTAAATTCTTTATTGATTGCGATCTCTTTAAGCTTGGGCTTGTCCTCACGTGAGATCTGATACCATGTTACTTTTTACTTAAATGTTCTTTTCTTAGGTTAGATACTTCATTCAGCCATATGCCCATTAATCCATTTACCAATCACATTAGACATTATATAACAATAACTAAAGAAAGAACATAAATGATATATGCAGAAGACAAGCCAAGACAAAAATACACGAGAATATGGCTCAAGCCAGGGAAGAACCCCAAGATGGGGAAAACCCTTAATCAAATCTTCTTACTATTATCATAAAATGTTCAACAAAGAGAGAGAGTACAATGATATAAAATAACTTTCCAATATGAAGATCATGAATCACTCCTCTTAGATCCATTCAATCCTGTAATTTGGGCAGTTTATTCATAGAGGACAAATCATATTGTTGTAGAAGATCAGTCTAGTAATGGAAACAATAGTCCACTGCTTTCTAAGCCGACTAATCCAAAAATACTCCTTTCTACTATGACCTTCCTTATTTCACATGATGCTCCTTTTCCCTGGCTTAAGGAGCTTGTTTATGACCACATTAAGGTCATTGTTGATATTATCTTTGTGGTTCTCGATTAGGGCTTCTGAAGGATGCTCATCCAGCCCTTGAATATCTACAAATAATGCAACGTTTTTCTTCTTACAAGGGCTCTACTACTTGCAGTAGTCCTAGCCTATTTTAAAGTTTCCATGTCATCCTCAACAAGCACTTGAATACTATCATATAAGGTCAATGACTTTCTGTTGTATTTTAGCTTCCTGGGGAAGTGAATCATGGCTTGCGGTCAAGCTGTGAGAATATCTTCTATTTGTGGCCAAACTAGAGGAATAAGTGCCATATGAAACTGGTCACAACCCATATATAAGATTGTACTTAACCATAGTGGAGCATTGCTTCCAAACTTGGACTTGTTATGACAAAGCCCTAACCAAAACAGACCCAACCATAGCCAGAATTTGTCCTCCTTAATATTCGTTGCCAAAGAGATATCTTTTTCATTTGTTTGATGTTTCCCAAATGAGAGAGAATGCTCCTCTATATACACAATTTAGTGGAGTTGAGGGGACGTGACTTTTGATCTTCTTAAGTTGACATATAGTTGAGGCTGACCTAAATAATTTACATGAGAGAAACATAATTACAAAATTCCACTTCTACTTATCCAAATTTGACGATCTTTAGATAGATTTTAGTCCTCTCAAAAATAGGAATTTAATGCCACAATTATCTTCCCCAAAGGAGCTTTTCAAAGTGTAATTTGGCCCTAGTTTCCATTTTTAACAAAAATAACCATCAATATTTTTTTCTAGCATTTTGGGTTGAATTTAAATAGTATGCTAAAAAGTGTCATTTCAATGTCTGGAAATTAGGATATATAAATATGAGATATATACTCTACATCTTTGGGTTATCTCCTTTTCAAATATGAGTTTTTCTAGGCTACATGTTAATTGTTTGAACTTTGATCTTTGAAGAAATTCCTGAATGGACTTCGTAAATACTCGAACGAATGGACTTCATAGGGAATTGGTACCATAAATTGTGTTATTTCAAAGATTTCACTTCCATATTTTCACAAAATACAATGTCCTCAATAAATAATTATATGTATAGATACTTATGTTTAGAATTATATATGTGTTGGAGTGGTTCCTTTATGTTTTACTATAATCCTGATGTTGACAAGCTTTAGCTAACTTTTTTCATTAATTGCTCATAGAATATGAAAAGGGAAATGATTTTCAAAATGTGGCAAGAATTATATTTCTCCAGATTTCTTTTTTATTGTTCATGACAAGATAATCATGTTGCAGGAATGAGTTATCCTACAATCTGTTTCAATACGTGGATTTTTTTTGTTCCTCCCATTTTTTAAAAGGATGTAGATTTAATTTTCATGTTGATGGTTTTTGCATGTATCTTATCTAGCCCCAAATGTTGGTAATGGAGCGGATCTTGAGAAGTAGTCATGGACACAAACTCTATTAGAGTTTAATGTTACAATACCACTTCCACCTGGTATTAGAAAAAGTTTAATGGTTTGTGACATAAAGAAGAGTTATTTAACGACAAGGTTGAAAGGGAAACCTCATGTCTTAGTTGTAAGTCATTTATTTGTGTTTCTTAGCGTAAGTCATCTGTTTGATTTTGAGATTTATCAGATCAATTATTTCACTAATCCAATATGCATGGCATGTGTTTCTCACCCGATGTTAGTTACTTGCTATTGTTGATATAACATTCATTCTAGGCCACTTTTATTTTATGTCAGAGATTTTATTGATTAAAAGGACGTTCATATTTTGATTGGTTTACTTGGAGCTCGATTTTTTTTTTATTTTTTTTAATTCCACATCGATGTTATTTTTTCAGGGTGAGCTCTTTGCACCAGTAAGGTCAGATGAGTCCTAGAACATAGGTATACAAAAGTGCATCTTTGGCCTTTGTTGTGTATATGTTATTCGTTATATCATTAAAGGGTCGTTATTGATTGATGTAAAATAGAGGATGGGAAGATAATGCCAATTCTCTTGACAAAACAAAATCAAATGTAATGGTAGAATTGTGTTTTAAAGGGTGAGCCAGAAATTAGTACTTGAAAGGTAGAACTTGAGAATAGCAAGCTTTTTGATCTAGATCTAGAGACACGAAAGACCATGGAAAAAAATGATGGTATTGATGATTCTTCCCTGTAAATAAGCGCTAACTGTTAGACCACTACCCAAATTTCAGTTATCTGCATTGGCAATAGTGACTGTAGCTTTATTTGTATGAATAACAACTTTAGCCATTGTCCTGTTCGTTTCCTATGAATGATTTTTTATTTTCAAACTCCAACTAGTTTATTGTTAAACTAATTAAAGCTTTGATGACAAACATATAGTTCTCAAAGCTCTTTCTAAATCTATTTTCTTGAGCAAATTTGTCTTTTTTACTTTAGGAATTGTAGATTTCTACTGTTTTACATATGCTATGTTATAATTTCCTGGATAAAAAGACAGAAGTGTTGTAAAACGTAGTCTTTTTAAAATATAAAGAAACATAATTTCCAAATAAAAAGCTTATTAATTAAGAACATCTTTTAGACTTCTTAGCTAAGTTATGATTATATTTCAGTAGGGGATTTTGTGTACATTGATATTGTGTTGTCTCTTTGGTTTCTGTCATGTAACAATGTTTAATAAGGAATGTTTTCTTAAGTAGCAAACACACATCTTATTCTACTATCGACATGGATCTCCTTGGTTTTCAGGCATGGCAACAAAAACGTAGATGTAAGTGGGATCTCCAAAGTCCAAGTTGGATGAATTTAATACTAGTGATGATTTTCATTCCTTGTGAGATAAAAAAATATCACAATTCAAATTGAAATAAACAGAAGTAGCTCAAGAATGAAGGTGAATCTATTTCTTTCTGTCCAAGTCAAATTTTTTATTTTTTGATTGTTGTCATGTTTTGAGTGCGGACTTGTGAAATTCCAAATTGCATGTTGGTTTATGTGAAGGGGATATATATATATATATATATAGAGAGAGAGAGAGAGAGAGAGAGAGAGAGAAAGAGAGAGAGAGAGAGAGAGAGAGATATAATTTTTCTTATCCTATGTCATTCATGTTTTCCAGATATCCGTGTTACATTTTCACATAAGTTTAGATATCATTCAGAAACCTAAACTCCCCACAACAACATTGAGATTTTTCTTTCACTCAACCTATTACATATTTAATTTTGTCTTCATCAATGATCTTCTTCCATATGCTATCCACTTATGACATTTCCTTTGTAATATTTGGTGAATTTACTACTTATAGGTCATTTATAGGTTATAAATGTCTTCATAGTTACAATTCTAATTGAGTATTCAACTAAACATATTGATTCTCTTATACGCAGCTATTTTTCCCTCCACCCACATTTCATAACTTCCATAACCATTAGGTAGGGACCTGCAACTTCAATGTTGCTTTGCTTGTTTAGTAAAATATTGCTGAGACTTTAATTTATTGAAAGTTGTAGAATTTACAATTTATGAATTTTCAGGGTTTAATTTTTAAAATTTTAATTCTTTAAAGGGTTTTAGCTCAATGGAAGACACTTGCTTTACAAGCAGGAGGTTGGTGGTTCGATTCCATCATGCCTTGATATCCATATGGAATGGCGACAATCGGTTTTTGGTGACAGAGGCTCTTTTCCCCATCACCAATGAGCCTATGGTGACATTTTTTGACCCTCATTAGAATATGAAATGGTGACGGTCAACGAACTCCACCATATATACACATCATTAGTGATGACCATGAAAGGTCCATAACCATAAATATTTGTTTTTGATATCAAATGTTGACGGACATTGTTCGTCATTATAGTCATTATTTGTGACAGACCTTGAATGTCACCACAACGCCTATACTTTTAGAAATGCATTTTTTGGTGATGGTCAACGAACGTCACCATATATATGCACCAATAGTGACGACCATGAAAGATCCATCACAATAAATCGTTGTTGTTCATATGAAATGGTGACAGTCACTAAACGTCATTATAATCAATATTCATGATGGACCTTGAATGTCATCGTAACACTTATACTTTTGGTGATGCCACCTTTGGTGACGTTCAATTTTTGGCGACCAAGGCTATGGTCCATCACCATTGCTCATATGAAATGGTGATGGTTGTTGTCCATCATTATAAATCATTATTGGTGAAGGACTTTGAATGTAACCACAACACTTATACTTTTGGCAACACCACCTTTGATGCAATTTAGTTTTTGGTGACAAAGGCTCTTTTGACTGTCACCAATGAGCTTATGGTGACATTTTTCACCCATCACCAATGTCATTTTTTCTTGTAGTAAACCTGTCAGGAGCTATGAGGATAAATAGATAAGTGGACCACGCTCCAGCAGGGAGGAGTCTACGATGTATCAAATCTTATAAATGTTTTTCATACCCTTCGTATGGAATTGGGTATCAAGGATTATGAGAATCATTTGGTACTCAAGTACTACGACTGTCTACAAAGGTGCATCTAGGATGAGATGGATTTCCTGGACATCTCCTCACTTGGCACGACATACCGATAAGCTGTCAAGATCAAGTAGAATCTTAAACAAAAAAAACAAGACTTTGGATTTGTGAATCTGAAGCAAGGGAAAGGTGCCCCCAAACTACAGAACAAAGAACAAACCCAAGGCAGGGTGGCCCAGGACAACCCACCAAAGTCGCAAGAAAAGAACAACACTGCAAAGCAAAATAAAGACATAGGAAAGTGGTATGAGTTCCATAAGAGATCCACTCAAAACACAAGTGAGTGTCAGGCCAAGCAGTCACTGGTGACCGAGTTGAAGGCTTCTAAATCAGATGCATGTTTCGACTCTTAGTCACAACCCAACAAGGGGAATGATAAAGGGAAGAAGATTATTGATGAAGATCCCAATGCCACTGTTGCCACTACAAAGATCCAAAAGGAGGAGGCTAAAGATCTAGAGGAGCAGGAGCACCTCTTCTACTCCCATATGTGGGTAATTTGTTCCCTGCTATAGTTCATTGTCGACAACGGGAGCCAAAAGAACATCATTTCAACAAAGGTCATGAAGCAGCTGGGCTTACCAACCACAACACACACAATTGTACACCATTGGGTGACTTCAGTAAAGACGGGATCTTTGCATTAGCCAACAGTGTCACCTTCCATACAACATGAAGCCCTTCACGGATGAGGTATTATGTGATGTTGTTCCTCTTGATGTTTGTGATGTATTATTAGGCCAACCATACTTATGGAAGCGACATGATGTGTATGAGTCAAGGCATCGCATTGTTATTATTACCTTGGGGAATTAGTTGTAGAGGATACCGGGGGTAGCACCACCTAATGCCATCTCTTTGGTTATTGCAAAACAAGGCAGTAAGCTCATTTCCAAAAACGAGATTTTTTTCCCTAATGATACACCCTCAGGGAAAGAAGAAGATGGTGGCCACGGCATCCAGATAGGGCCCCTCCAAACGATAGAAATAAATGGACAAGGTCACGGAGGAGTATGGGGACATATTCACCTCCCCCACAGGGGTGCCTCTGCATTATCATGTCAAGCATGCCATCAATCTTACCCTAGGTGCACTGTTTCCCAATGGACCAATCTATTGGCACTCTTTTCTAGAGAATGATAAAATCAAGAGGAAATTCAAGCGTTGTTGTAGAAAGGTCACATCTGGATGAGTTCATTGCCCTGTGGGAGCCTATTCATGTTGGTATAGAAGAAGGATGAGACTTGGAGACTCTATATTGACTGTTGGGCACTGAACAAGATCACTGTCTTGAATAGGTACTTGATCCCATGGATTGATGACCTTTTGGACCAACTTAAGGGGGAAAAATATTTTAGTAAGATCGACTTGAAGTCCAGATATCACCAGGTACCAATCGAACCCTTTGATGTGTGGAAGATTTCCTTCAAAAACAAGGAGGGCCTTTTTGAATGGTTGCTTATGCCTTCCAGGTTGATGAATGCTCTTGCAACCTTCATGAGAATATGGATGACATCTTCCATCCATTCACCAACTCATTTGTAGTGGTATACTTGGATGGCATCCTGATCTTCAACCAAAGTTTAGTATCCGACAAGTTCTCCAAACATTCGACATGTTCTGCAAACACTGTGGAAACACAAGTTGTGTGCCAATTTGGAGAAATGCACTTTTGGCACGAACCAGGTTCAGTATATGGGATACATTATTGATGAATGGGGGGTGCATGTGAATCCAACAAATATCCAAGTCATTTGGGATTGTCCAGCCCTGACCACTTTGACAGAGCTCCACAACATTCTAGGTTTTTCCAATTTCTACCGCAGGTTCATGTTGCAGTTCTCTCATATCACTTGGCCCTTGAGTCAAGTGACCAAGGGAGGAGCGAAAGAAAAATTATTTTGGACTGAATCTCAATAGAAGGTGTTCCCAGAGTTGAAATATCACCTCTTCTTTGCACCAGTGCTCACATTACTAGACCCATTTGAGATCGAGACAAATGCCTTTGACTATGCATATGGGGCAGTCCTTACTCAATAGGGGCATCCAGTGGCATATCACAGTGAGACACTTTCATACAAAGTTAGGAAGTATCCCACTTATGAAAAATAGATGTATCCCATTATGTAGGCTTGGCGATAATCAAAGCATTACATTTTGGGGAAGGAAACAGTCATCCACACAAACCACCAAACCTTGTAGTTCATAGAGACACAAGGGAAGTTGCATAATGGTCGCCATTGGAAGTGGTCCACATAATTGCAATAGTTCCATTTGAATATCAAGTACAAGAAGGGAAGCACCAATAATGTTGCACACTGCCTCAGGTAACCACCGATCATGGTGTTAACCAGTGTGCTCAACTCTTGTGGGCACAAGACTTCTAATTGGCCACTTCTCTACAAAAGCGACCCAAAATTCAGCCACACATACCAGACGATCTTGGAGGTTCTACAAGTTTGATATTTTTACGTCTAACATGTATTGTTATGCCACCTTGGAAATGTTTGTGTTCCTTCAATTAAGCGTGCCAAGATGATTTGGGAAGTGCACTACAGTCAGGTCGCTGGGAATTTCAGGGTGGAGAAAATAGTGGAAGTACTACAAAAGTATTTCTATTGGTTGAATCTTCAACAGGATGTAGGGAAGTACATCAGATCTTGTACTACCTATGTCATTGCCAAACCGACAATCAAGAATCAAGGCCTCTATACTCCATTGCCTATGCCAAGTCGACCTTGGGAATCCATATCCATGGATTACATGTCAAGAATTCCTTCTACTAAGTATGAAAACTACTGTATATTTGTGGTCGTGGATAGATTCTTGAATATGGCCATTATGACGACCCGCAAGAAGAATATCACAAACATAAGCCACTGCTAAAATCTTATTTGAACGAGTGTGGGTAAACTTTGGGATGCCAAATTCTATCATCTCCGATTGGGACAATAGGTTCCTCAGTACATTTTGGTCCAGTCTTTGGTCGATGCTGGACACCAAGCTTACTAATTCCACAGCTTTCCATCCCCAAATTGATGTCCACAGAAAGGTCATCAACAGGATGATCATACACATTTTGCACATGTACAACTCAAAGCATCCATCCACATGGGATGAGAGCCTCCCCTATGTCCAACACAGTTATAACCAAGCTCTCCACAACTCAACTAGCCACAACCCTTTTTAGGTGGGCTTCAGATTCTAGCCACCATATCCCATTGATGTGGCCATACCATTTGCAGCTACTCAGGAAAATTTAGCTCATGCCCAATCCGAAGCCGACAAGGAAAACAACTTCATTGAGTACATTCAACACATCCGCCAATAGGTCCATGACATATTGGACAGAGCCAATGGTAAGCACAAGCAACGACATGATCAGCATTGGGTGCCACACAAGTTCTACGAGGGCGACAAAGTTTGGCTACATTTGTAGAAGGAGCACCTCGATAGGCCCCATCGCAAGCTTCACCCACTCCAATATGGGTCGTACACCATCACCAATGAAGTAGGGGACAATGCCTTCGAGCTCAATATTCCACCATTCCTTGGTCTACACCTAGTGTTCAACGTGGACCGCAGAACAACTCACACCAACAGAGTTAAACCCAAATTGTATGGAACAAGCCACAACTGATCGGATCACGGACGCACAGATCAAGAACACCCAACAACAAAGTATCCAACTATATTGAGCTTTCAAAGTAGGCCAACTCCTTCAGCATGGCAAGTGGCTCACCAAGGACCAAGTTCAGTGCAAGTTTCCTCATCTCATTGAGAAACTCAATGCAATCGGGACCATTGCTTCCTAAGGGGGAGGAATGATACAGGTGGATACTGGTGGTCACCTGCCTATTCCACTTAAACCCCCGCCATCTTTTCTTTCAATATTTTAGTTTCCTTAATTGTAGCACAATTTACTATTTTTGGCAGTTTTTCAAGCCATGAACTTCTGAAGCCGTTTGAGGCCCTAAACGTTTTTTTGGAAAATCACTCATATGTGTTGTCAGGAGTTGTATTCATTGGATAGGTATTTCCAACGAGGTATCATGTGCATCAAACGAAGATCATATGCCAAAGTTATGACCCTGAGAAGTTGATGTACCAATTTACCCCATTAGGGCCCATAGTTTGGCATTTCATCTCCTAGGGTTAGGTTTTTGGATGTTTTGGGGATTTTTATTATTTCGCAATAATAAATAGGCCTTCAAACCTCATTGTAACACAGTTCAGAGGCATGTAGCTGCCACATCTCTTCTCACAAATAAGCTACCATCACCCGAGCTAATTTATTTATGTTCTGTATGTAAGCATATTTTAGTTCTTTGATATTAATGAAATGAAGTTTTATTTTTGATGCATCTCTATGTTTATGGTTATATCTATAATTTTTTGTGTTCGTGTTTAAATTCAGATAAAAAATAATACTAACATGTTATATGTCTCCTTCTAAGAACACTCTACAATAACTAAAGTACATGTATTAAATTTAAACTTAAAATATGACACTTATAGAAAAGAAACTTTAATCTGTTTAGTTATTAAAGTAATAATTAAAATATTTATGAGGGTGGCCAAAGTGGGAGGGGTTCTCTTTGACCCTCAAGGAAATATTGTGTCAACCTTCTCATGGAGTCTAGGCTTTGACTCTAACAACCAATATGAAGCCTAAGATAAAGACTATATTCTATACAAGGGAGTCAATTTACCCACTTCCCTTGCTATAAAAAAAGTGACATAGTAGTAGATTCTAAAAATATGGTATGACACATTCAATTGGGCACAAATCGATGTAGAGTTGAGCTCAAAATTACATCAAGTCATATTATCCTTTCACAACATCCATCAAATGGAGTTTACCATGTTCTCCATGTTCTCCAAAATAACAATACTCAAGTTTATTATTAGGGAATTAGGGCTTTAGTAAAAAATGCTAAGGGTAATTTGCTCAATGGACAAAACTTCAGTCAACTAATACCTTATAGCCTCATTATTAAATAAGGACCCAAAATATGAAATGCATGTGGTATGCCTCACTGTTCATTGCATCATGGAATTAACATGACCTTAGTCACCCTTGATAGTTCATTAAATGCATCCCTTTTAGAGTATTCTGAAGAATTCTATTGGATCATGGTGGGATCTTCCTAGCTCTATGCTAGATTCTAGTTTCGAGAAGCACCATCATCACAAAATGTGGGTTTACTCCTATATGGGAAAGGTAGTTATGGATGGTCCAATATGGGGGCACTCTTTATGTCGTTTATAATAGCTTTCTTATTCAACTTTGCTCTCCTTGTGCATTCTTTACCTTTCCTTTGTTTTTGTCTACCCTTCATTGTTGGTTTAAAGTTACTGTACTAGTATGGAGTCCATGGCCCACCAAGAAATCAAGGAACATAAGTCAGCCCTTCATCACCCAATGGAGAAATAGAAAGGCTCCATTCCTCCCTTATCACATCCAAATTTGTTCAAACAAGGAATATAAGAAACTCATCCATGAGATGTATGATAAATATGAGATGCTACATTTAGAAACGAGAGCCCTAGAATCAATTCAAACTCTCGCAAACCAATTTCTATCGCAACAATATACCTAAGAACAACATCCTTCATCCATATAGTATCCTAAGCTCAACGCTCCTCTCTAAATAATTCTTAGAAACATTCGAATGTTCTTGAACAATCTTCTCCAAAATCCACAGACTTTGTTTTACTTATCCTTAAATTTTTCTATTTACTCCCATTTCCTTAAAATGATTGTGACTCCCTACGATGCTCATACTTATAACTTTGATGCACACGTTTTAATGCATATTTTAGTAATATAAATATCTACCGTTTAAAATGTTTCAGATCTAATACTAGGGAGGAAAAACAAGTATACCTTGTCAGAAAAGAGTAAGCATCCAACTAACATATTTTTCTTTTTGTAATTTATTTAATTTTATAAACGAAATAGTATAATGATAGCTTTTCGATTTTCAAAACATAAATATTGATGTCAATGCATTGTGCGGAAATAATTACATATGTTGCGGAGCAGCGAATCATGCAACAAGGGTCGAACCCGAGTGGGGAGGCTATAAGCGGTTGTCCCTAACCACGCGAGATAAAGGATTAGTGTAATAGAATGTAGATAATAGGAGTTTGCTTTAACCAATATTTGGATGGGTAAAAAATGCATTGAGATTTGGATTGATAATATAGGTGATGGAGATATTGCTTCACCTCATTGAATTAATTTTGCTTGCTTTAACCGATATGAGATTAATGAAAGCAAAAGCTTTGACCAATCTAAGAATAAATTGGAGCATGAACCACAAATGTTATTGAACCAAACAGTGGATAACTAACGCCTAAATGAAGTAGATTTGTGTGTCAAGGAATTTGCGAGATGGATTTCAATGGTTTTGGTTTTGACTGTGTGACAAAAATGTGTAATAGCAATAAATCGTACATAAAGCGTTACAACAATGGCGAGTATTTTGATCTACAAAATATGAGCAATATTGGATCTGTGGGGCTTTACGAAAAGTTGTCCCACAAATAGGGGGTCTTATACACCAATATACTTTATCTTGTTTACATATACATAAAAAAAAATACAACTTGAATGAGTCTAATAGTTAAGAGTATATTTTTTATCCTAAAAAATTTCAAATTCAAAATTAATTAAAAAGAATAGAATATATATCCTTCCTAGACTTTTAACAATCAAATCAATATTGATATTACGACTATAATGCTATTTGAAAATGATTTAACTATTAAAAAAAGAAAGCTGCTAACATATTTTCAATAAAGATAATCTAAAGTAAAATGAGAACATAAATATATGTTACCCGCGTGAAGCGACCAGACATCTATGCTATCTACCTAATGATTTATGTTTCAAAATATTTTAGTTTTCCGAGGAATTTGGCGAGACTTCCGTTTATGACATTCAAGGGTTAATATTATAATCTCAAAGCGAAAATTTCTGAAGCTGGCCCATGCATTAAAAAAATTCCTACAGATTGGCCGTATGGTAAAGGTGGATGTTTCGAATGGATTTTGGCCGTGTAAGCGATCTCATGTGTCTACCCCACACGTAGGGCCTGTAGGTTGTTGAAATGTCTGGAGACCCAAAATTAATTAACTAAAATTGTTTTGGAGACCCAAAATTAATTAACTAAAATTGTTTTGGAGACCCAAAATTAATTAACTAAAATTGTTTTGACAGATGGGTCATCTCACAAACTGTTCAAAACGCGGCTCACGCAGCATCTTCTCATTTGATGTTTTTGGACATTTAACAGTGACCCACGTTAATTGCCACAACCAAACCATCGCCACTGCTTCGTTGGTTTAAACCAAATTAATGATTGGTTCATTTAGTCATATGGTAGGTTCTGCCCTTGTGAGTTTCCTATGGCATGCCCAATTTTGGAAACCCTCTTGAAATTGAAATCACTTTTTATTAGAGCTCACTTTTGGGAACTCGCAAAAGTATATCTTTAGAGATAACCAATTGCCATGTTATTTTATGAGATGAAGCATGTTATAGTGACATCTATGTCGTTTTGAATTTCAACGTTCTACTCTTTTTTGATAGAAGTATTTTCTCTTATTGTTTTGTCTTTTTAGTAACTATTTCTTGAGAAGTTTTAAATTTTATAATATATTTTGAATGTCATATCATATCATAAAGATGTTGAACAAATGTCTATTTACTATTTATAATATTAGAAAGAGAAAGAATAAATACGTTTATTTATTTCATCATAGTAATTATATTTTTATTATAAGATTTTTTAATTTATTATAAGTAATTATAATTTAATTTATTTATTTTATTTAAAAAATTAATAAATGTGTGGATTAAAAGTTTTGGAAAAAGAATTAAAGGATATGTTGGGATTGAAAGTAATGAAAAAAGAATTAAAAAACAAGTTAGTTTTAAGGGATACCATTTTATTGTGTGTTATTTTATTTAGGATCATTATATAAGAGTGTCTATCATAAAATTAATATTTTTATTGTTTGGTTGATTTTAGAAAATATTTTGACATATGTTGTTTTAGGTAAAGTCTTTCGGTAGAAATTACATAAGAGAAATGTTTGGCCTATGAGTTTTGAACCAACAAGTTTGGTTCATCATGGTTCATCATGAGGACCAATTGAAGAACATGGCAAAGGTCCTGATGAACCACGCTATTGGTTCGAAATGCGTCAGCCAAAAATTTCTCTTATGTGATTTCTACCAAAAGTTTGCTTAATTCACTATGGATCACAAACGCCTGAATACAAAAAATATGTTGTTTTCTTGATTTTAGAAAAAAATTTGACAAGGTTAGGCTATATGAAAGAGTCATTTCCAAGTTTAGGAATACCAAGGGGTGGTTGGAAAAAAACAATTCTAATATAGGAATCAGGCAAGGTTGTCCCCTATCCCCCAACACTCTTTGTGATTTAAATTGATTAGTTAGGATTCTCATTGTATTAGCCCAACCCTCACTAGTATAGCCATCATCCTTCTTCTTCATGCTAGTGATATTGTTCTTTTGGCACAAAATCCCTGTAACCTCAATAATCATCTAAGAATCCTCAAAGACTTTTCCATTATATGGGTAATGACTATGAACATGAGAAGAACAAAGTTTATGATAATTAAACCCCATAAGGTAACTTATGATGCTTTTATATATTACAATCAACATAGGTCCATTTTAAGTGTGCATCTACCGAGTGCTAAGATAGTTCAAGTCTCTCAAATATGCAAACCTTTTAAGTGAAAAACTTTAGGGAAGGGTTGCACAAGAGATTTGGTTGTCTATTCAGAATTAAGATGGATCTATGTCAATTCTTTATAATACCATTCATATTCTCTCTCTCTCTCTCTCTCTCTCTCTTCTCTCTCTCTCTTATATATATATATATATATATATATAATATATGAACCAATATTTATCATAAGATCATTTAGAACTATATTTTTGGATGAAGAAAAAATGTAGGGTGGAGATTCTATTATGGGCTTGAAATAAGTGTAAATTAACAAACCTTTGGTTGCGGAATGAAAAAAAAACTCATATTCAATACTTTTTTCCTTCTTGTTATCTTATAAAAATGTGAAGAGTGGAGATGCATTATCTTTAGATAATCTTGGAGAAGAATGGAGCTAATGGGTTGGTGCAAGCTAATGATGCTCTGTCATGACATGTTTGTGGCAATGCAAACATGAAAAAGCAATAATTTCTTAACTTTGAGGAATGATTAGAGGTACTTACAAAATGAATTTGAATATTTTTAAAAAAGTAAAATATAGACAAATGAATTAGATTTTGAAAAACATAGTTTGTATTTATACTAATTTGTACTTATACAAAATTGTGTTTAACTATGTGAATTTTGAATTTTCATATCATTATTATGCTATTTTTCATGGAACTTATAATTTATATGTTTCTGCAACCTTTCAATATGTAAATGATGGAATCTTTATAAACAAACTTGTAGAGTTATATACAACAAAGTGTTTTTTTGCACAACTATTTGCTCAAAATTTGTGATCTTAATTTCACATTTTTTTAATTGATTAAATTCACTATACCCTTGAAATTCCAAGACCTTCTATTAATGCAACCTAAAAGGGTATTAATGATATCAAATAATCCTTTTTTATTAGATTATGTCTTACGCCCTATAGTGCACCATATATTTTTTTTCTAAATGGTTAAGGCACAAAAAATTTACAGCGGAAATAAATGAGGGATGTATTTTCATATTTTGATCTATGTTAAGAGAAAAATATAATAGAAAGAGTAAACATAGTTAAAAAAATTACATTCTTAGTATATACACATTCGATTCTATATGTGCATGTAGTTTCAGATACGGCTGAAAAAGTAGCATCAAAATAGAGATATATATACATTTTCTCAAAATCTAGTGTTTCCGTGTAATTATAAACATTGGAAATTGTGTATTAGGGTGATTTATGCTGACAAATTAATGAAGGATTGAAAAATACATTGGTTAGTGATTATAATAATACAACACTGTATAGTTACCTAAAAAATCATATATAGTTTACCTATTATACTGAACTTATGCAATATTTGGAAAGGATATTGTTTGAAAACAAAAATTAGGTATTATGAACTTTTTCTGTTTTATTTGCTAATCCCTAGTGAAAATGATTGAAGGATTTTGTACAAACTCTCTATCTATACCTCTTATTATGAAAACAAGATAAACTAGTTATCTCTACATAGTAGTTAAATTTGCATACTTGTATAGATAAGAATAATTTATGGATAACAAATGATAACATATATCATTGTATTCATATTTAATGAAGGTTTTACCAGAAAATTAAATTAGCTTCATTAAGGTTTTATGAATAAAACAAAATATAGTAAGCATACCCTGAATCTAGATTAGAAGAAGCATAACTACGTCATATACCCAAGTATGTTTCAAACAATTTGACATGCTTGAATTCAGGTCCATTATAAGCCATTCTATACTTGCATCATAATCTCATAATGGATTTACCTTCATTATAAGTAATCTATCCATGAAGATCATTCATATGTCTAAGGAAGAATGAATTAGAGATTGTGTTATTATAGATTTTCACAAGGGTGTGCATTTTCCTCATTGTCATGTATTTATGAAATTTAGTAAGGACATTGTGCATAATGTAATAATTAACCTATGGATATAAGTTTTACCTAAAATTATGGTTTAAGAAGTTATCATGAAAATCCTAACATAAGTTTGCAATTCTATGTGGCTAGCATTTTAGAACATGCACCAATTTCTTGCAAAAAAACACTTAGTTTTGATTTTTGAGTATGCATTTTCTTTGTAATATATACATATATCATCTTAAGAAATGAATTATTCAATATTCTGTATATACATAATCTCATCATAAAAAAATCATCACCGGATTTACATCTCCCTTATACTAGTGTGCATTTTAACAAGGCTGATTTAAACATATTGCCTTCATATGGTCAACTTTAACAAATTGGCCCTTTTGATTTAAAAGACAATTTTTTGTCTTTATGCACAATAGGAACTTTTTTTTTTTTCTAAAAATGTCAATATAATGTTATATATAGGTGTGAGATCACAAATAACACCTTCTAAAAGTTTAACTACTCAATTTGTGTCAAAATTGAGAGTAGGGAATTCATTTTACTGTAAGGTAGTGTTTCATTCAAATTTACATGAAATCCAAAAACAATGTAAACTTTGAAACACGAACTATAAACTCAAAACAACAACTCTAGCCAAAAAACCCCAAAAAACATGAAAAACAATGCTAAAAATGAAAAGTGTGTATACTCAAACGATGCTTTTTTTAGGGTTAATTTTTAACATATTTAAAAGATGGTAGTAAAACCAAATTTTTTTGTGCAAAAAACAATTGTTTTTTAGGAAAAAAGCGCACTAATGTTTTTGGTAGAATAACATTTTTCTTTCCCATGTATAAGTTAAAATTTTTTAGTAATGGCGATGAAGATAAAATAATGGGATCTGCAACACATTAAAATTCCATCAATTTTCATCCATGTTGTTAAACATATAACAACATGACACTAAAGATCGCTAAAATTCTAATTGTTTTCAACCATAACATTAAGGATAAAAAGAAATTTGGAAAATTTTCAACCATAGAATTAAAAAACTCTAAGTTTCCACCACATTTGAACCATGACATTATGAACAAATTATATGACTAAATTAATCAAAATGTCAATACTTACAGATTGAATGAAACATAAATTATATCTCTAAGTTATTGTTTCATTGCAGATATTCTAAGAAATAAAACTCATCATAATTAAAACATATAATCCAACAAACATAAAAATGACTCATAACTTCATTAAACAAAATATGGAAATCAAAATTTTTATTTCAAGATATGATGCAAACATAAGTTATATAAATTGTCTCAGACAATTATTTAAAATCACTCATATTTTCTTGCACACCATCATAATTCACATCTTCAGATTAATGAATGGATGCATATGAATATGTTTAATATTCTTCTCTTTCATCAACTAGTGCCCCATCTAAGTCCACATGCATGCTCACCATTTTTGGTTTCAAAATTCTTCTGGCTCTACGAATCGTTTCAGCAGACTCCCATCTCAACATTGTTTCTTCTCGTAACAACCCTTTCAAAATAACTATCGTCTTGAAGCTAAGGGTTCCTCTCTTTGTTAAATTGAAGTCATAAACAAGTATGTCAACATCCTCCAATTTTAAGAGGTCTGTGCGATGACGATTTATATGTTTACCCTTTCTTTTTCTCTTTCCGACAATTTTTTAATCAACTATCATCTATGGCTTGTACACACCATTGAATGGGTGTGTATTCGTGGCATGCCATTGTACTAACACCCGCAACGCCTTCATTTTTTGTAATGACCTTTATAACCTTAGCAAGCCATAATGGATAGCCATTAGCATCTCCATCTGCTAACATTGTGATCATGCAACCCTCCTTAATATCCTATTTGAACCCGTGTAAAGGTCTTCAATGGCTTCATGTTGTGCACAAGATCTTCTAGAACCAATATACATTTATATTTCCTCTACCTCGGAAGAATTAATAATACCTTGAGATTGTTGTTGTTCAATAATGTTTCTTTCCTCATGTTCATTTGACACATTTTGTGGCCAAATAAATTGAGTTTTCAAAGGTATATCTTCATTTGTTGTTCTTGAAATGATATCATTTTTATTATTGAGAAAATACTCCCACCAAATTGAATCAGCAATATCAAATTACTCATATGTATATCTAATACATTTTTCAATTTCTTCCAAGGAATCAGAATAATTTATATCTCTATTCCTCCTGTGTGCATTATGAACTTCAACAACTCATTGTAATAACAAAATTTTTGATTCAAATATTGGATGATGTGGATTGAACTTCTAAAATGCCAAATGTGATGATGGTACCCATTCTGCAGTAGTTGAATACTTCTTGCCCCATATTAGTGTTTTGCCATCAATTTTTTTGATACGAAATTGATGTTGGAAGCTAATGTCATTAAATTGTTCAATGCATTTCTCTTCACCATGTGATCACATAATAAACCTTCGCATATCAACAGTTTCTTCCAACACATAAAAAATAGGCTCTCACATGTATGATTTCTTAATACATTCAATTAATGATGGCAAGCTCCCAACATCCTTCCTCCTCAATCACAAAAAGTGACTGAAAATCTGATCAATATGGTCATGAGTGTGCCCAAAAAGAATGAAACCAACCTTTACCATCTGAAAAATTCTCAATTCAACAAGCATGTTCAGATATCCAAAAATTATCTGATTTTTGTTTTCACGACAAGTGTTCTCCAATTGTAGATACAAAACTTCAGGAAGATTACTAGACCAATGAGAAAGCACATCATGAATTATGGTTATTTTCGTATTTGCATCATTATGATTATTTGGAGTTGTGAAGTATACCTTTGGCAACATTTTCCCATTGAAGACCATACAACCAACCAAGTGATATTGAATAAAATTTTCCTCTTGTAAATTTTTGGGTATGCGAACAAAATGTGGCAGAAGTTTTTTCTTGTGGTCCATACCATAAATTATCAAACCCAAATATTTATTTGGATTATCATAACACTTATTTCGATGCTTGTAAAACTTTTTCCATTCACTTATTTTTTGTTCGTGGTGCTCTTGAAGTGCTTTAACAATGGAATGTACACAACATAAAAGAAATTCATTAATAAATATGTTTGCATAGTTGATGGCTATACAATTTTAAAAAGTAATGTTATGAATGCTTACCTCTTTCTTCCCCTTCACATTTATCCCTTTTTTATTTAAGAGAAGCACATGTACTACAATTCCGCATCTTTCTCTTCTTGGGAATACAGACATTTTTGAATTATTTCTTCCATATATTCACAAGATATTGATATGTAATAAATCAACCATTTCCTTTAGCACCTTCTGCAAATTCTTTGTATAAGTTGTAGATTTCTCGTCTTAAGAAATTAATTGGAATATGTATTGTCTCTCTATTTTGCATACACTAGACTCCATGCTTTGAAAATAATTCTTTCATCCATGACATTGCAGTATTTGATAATGGCCCAAACTGTTGTTTATGACGTACTTCTAAATAAAATGTTGGATCCTTTTCCAATTTTTCTTGGATTTTTGACAGACAAAAATCACCCATTGAATGGAACATTTTGAAATCCTTTCTACAGATAAATAAAGACCCTATATGATAATCATAACTTGACAATGTATATTGCATGCTCCCCACTAAAGATGAATTTTTCATGCTTTTATTTATTGACAAATATATATTCATTTTCTCCAATGCAAACTTGAAATCCATATGTTTCAAGCAATCCTTTTGAAAAAATTCACTTGAAATGAGAGCACTGGTAGAACTTCTTCTCGTGAGATATTCTGCTCTACCCCTTGTATAACTAGAACATCTTGGATTGATATGAAAAGGTCTGCTCCTACTCCTTGATACAATATTTGTTGGCAACATCTCTATCATTGGATCATCTCATCTATATAAGAATTTTCATCATGATTATGAGGAACGTTATCCTCACTATGATTATATGTGATTTTGAAATACTGACTTGGAGGATATTCTTCATCTTTCCCTTCTTCAGTGCTACCCTCGTAGTCCTTAGAATTACGACTAAATGGAAAATTTGACTCGATGTGTACTGGATATTCTTCATTAGGTGCATTGTTAGTGCTGCTCTCATAGTCCATAGGATTAGGACTACGTGGAACATGTGACTCTTTACTTACTGGAAATTCGTCATCCTGCCCTTCGTCACTACTGCTCTCATAGTCCTTAGGATTAGGACTAAGTGCTTCATCCTACCCTTCATCAGTACTTCTCTCATAGTCCTTGGGATTAGGACTAAGTACTTCATCATGCCCTTTGTCACTACTACTCTCATAGCCCTTAGGATTAGGACTAAGTGCTTCATCTTGCCCTTTGTCACTACTGCTCTCATAGTCCTTAGGATTAGGACTAGGTGGAAATGTGACTATCTATTTACTCGAAATTCATCATCTTTCCCTTCATCACTATTTCTCTCATTGTCCTTAGGATTAGGATGAGGTGGAAAATGTGACTTTCGATTTATTGGAAATTCTTCATCTTGGCCTTCATCATTGCTACTCTCACAGTCCATAGGATTAGGACTAAGTGGAAACTGTGACTCTAAATTTATTGGGAATTCTTCATCCTGATCTTCATCACTACTGCTCTCATAGTCCATAGGATTAGGACTAAGTGGAAATCGTGACTCTCTATTCAATTGAAATTCTTCATAATGCTCTTCATCACTACTGGTCTCACAGTCCATAGGATTATAACTAAGTGGAAACTGTGACTATTTATTTATTTGAAATTCTTCATCACTATGGCTCTCATAATCCATAGGATTAGGACTAAGAGGAAATTATGACTCTCTATTCATTTGAAATTCTTCATCATTCTCTTAATCACTGCTACTCTCATAGTCCATAGGATTAGGACTAAGTGGAAACCGTGCCTCTTTATTTATTTGAAATTCTTCATCATGCTTTTCATCACTACTGTTCTCATAGTCCATAGGATTAGGATTAAGTGGAAACCATGACTCTTTATTTATTTGAAATTATTCATCCTGCCCTTCATCAGTGTTGATCTCATAGTCCTTAGATTAGGACTAAGTGGAAGATTTGACTCTATATTCATAGTGAAAGAATTTTTGTTATATTCATCAATATGAATAGAGTTTTTAAGCGATGAAGATGTTAATGCTTCACAAAGTGAAACTTCACTATCAGAAGAATCCATGCCTTTCAAATAGAAGAGGTTGAATGATACAAATTAACTCTCTCCTAATGATAATATATAGCTTAAATGAAATTTTACATCGAAACTTTTCCCTCCAAAAATTTCACTTCTTGTATTTCCCTCCAAAATTTTCTTCTACAATTTTTTGAAAATTTTTAACTAAAATTTTCTTATGAAATTAATCTTTTAAACTAAATCTTTAAATTAAAATTGTAAACTAAATCTTTTAGCTAAATTATTTTTTTACTTAAACTATATAGCATTTACAAGACAATTGAATATTTCTTTTACTTTTTATTATATCTTCTATCACACATTTAAAATAAGTTACTATATTTCCATAACACGATTTATATGTTAAGTTTTTATAATAAAAAATTAATAGCACATTCGCCATGCCAAAAAACTTACGACAACATTGTTGGTGTATAATATTAATTCCTTTGCAAATGAAGCCTACTTGCATGCCATGTTGGCAAACTAGTGATAAAAACCAGTGCGATAAAATATGAATAGACACAACACACAATCTCGAATGTAGTTTAGACATATATTTTTCTTGGTGGAAAAGTAAATTACTATATCCTCAAAGTAGGGAATTTCACATTGTTTGTGTGCTTGAAGAAGATAAAGAGTAATTTTCAAAGTGTCCACACAATTAAGGATGTAGTACTCTTGAATTGATAGTTTATTACTAGCTTTACCGGTTCACTTTTATGGGTAGTTGAGGTAAAGGGATCTTTGTAGGTTTGGTGCTTAAATGAGATAAAGAGTAATTTTTAAATTTTCCACACAACTAAGGTATTACTCTTCAAAACTAAGGTATATCTCTTGAATTAATAGTTGATTAAAAACTTTACCGATACACTTTTATGGTTAGTTGGAGTAAAGGCCTTTTTAGAAAAGGTTTTTTTTGGGCTTTTAGGAACCAACAATGGCCATCACAGTTAATGTAGGGAAGAAATTATAGATAATTTTATATATTTAGTTTAAATTGTTCATAATTATTAAAGAGTAAAGAAGGTATAAATATATTTATAGGTGGTGGTGTTGTTTTTTTTTTGCAATGTTAAATGAGGTGTTAATCTAATATTGACGAAGATGGTTTGTTTTACTATTTTCCATAATGTATTCTTCTCTTCACAATTATTCTTCATAATGTATTTGGCTTAGTTGTAAGCCTTTGAATTTAATTACTTGTGAATGTTATCAAAGGATATAAACTTGAAGGTTCTAATCAACTCCGTAACTCTAATCGTCTATTGATCCAATAAAGAAATTTTCAAGGAAGTATAACCTTTAAGCGAATTTATAATATCCTTTGAATCCCCTATCACTTGTAAGTTCATATTGTTGAAGTGACACACTTAAAATTACTAACATAAATGACTAATTTTTATTATTGCAGTAATTTTTAAGTAGTCATATTTTTGTTCCTAAACTAAATTAGTCATTCATGTTAGTTATATTTAGTTGCATTACTTATTATCTAGTCTTATATTTTAACCCGAGACTAAATTAGCCATTTATGTTAGCCATTTTTAGTTGGGTCACTTAAGATTGCTCATTTTTGGTAGTATTTCACTTGGAAAAGTTGTGGTGACTAACGGTTTTAGTCACCTGGTCACTAATTTCATCATTTTGTACTAGTGAAGTCACCAAGATCCATACTTATCCAACACTTCGAGGAAGAATGTCTTTCCAACATCAAAACAAGGTATAGAAGCAAATAGTAAACCACCTCCATATGTCCATGTCCATCATGGAAGGGCATGGTCGAACCATATACCATGCACCCCACATCTTTCATTTCTTCTTTATATATATGAATTTTTTGGGTGAATGCTCCAAGAAACACTAGCACCTTAAGACAAAAACACATAAAGTACAAATAAGATTCAAAGAGAGAGAGAGAGAGAGAGAGAGAGAGAGAGAGAGAGAGAGAGAGATAGAACTGCTCTTACATCTCTAACCCAAGTATGAAAAGGAATATGCACAAGTGCATGATAGACTATAATAAAAACTCACTCTTTCCTCTATTTATATGAGAGGTAAAGGGGCCTTACAATAAAAAGTGTACCTATTTCACTACAAGCAAACTTGCAAGACACAAGTAGGTCCACCCATGTGAAGCACTCTACTCTAAGTGACATGTGTGAGGCTCAAAGGTGACAATGACTAATAAGCAAGGACTCCATGACATGAGCACTACTCCCCAAGGTCCAACAATCCTCCAAAGGTCCAAAGCTCCAATTCATAGCCATGGTCATGTGTCTCCTTAAGGAAAATGCATATCCAAGGTCATGTGTGTCCTTAAGGACTCCCACACATACATATCCTCTCCCTCAACCCAAGAGTCCACATGTAAATTGTAAACCTCCATGTAAGAAACCAAGCAACCCCATTCTCTCTAGCGATCAATAACCTCCTCTGAAATACCAAACTCTACACCAAGCACATAAACTCCCTTCATGCATGAACAACATGAAGTCACCAAGATCCATACTTATCCAACACTTCGGGGAAGAATTTATTTCAAACATCCAAACAAGGTCTAGAAGAAAATAGTAAACCATCTCCAATGTCCAAGTCCATCATGGAAGAGCATGGTCCAACCATACACCATGCACCCCACATGTCACGAAGCAACCCCAAAGCCCAAAAAATGGTGTAAAATTTTTCAAAGTAACATGGAAAGCTAAAAATTATGTCCTTCTCATCATAAAATCCTTTGTAACTCCATGCGTATTTGGTTACAACTTTCACTCATAAATGTCACTAATCAAAGTTTGCAGCTCCTCTTTTCTATAAAAAGTGGGAATATTAACTATAAAATGACCATTAGAGATTGAAGTAGAGGCTTTTTATGAAGGCGGTCTGAAGGAGACCATTTGGGGCAAGGAAATATCCATACTGCCTTAGTCCTAAGTTGGCATCAATACCTTGATGAATATATTTGTGAAGTGTGTTATTGCATGGACTTTGGAAGAGACTATTTAGGGTAGGTAGCATCCATACTACTGTTGATTTGACCTGAGTTGGCATCCATACCTTCTCAGAAGAATTCCTTTGTATCATATTTATTTTCTATGTTACTCAACTAGAAACTACTTCCTACTAGCATTTACATTTTTTCTTCAAAGTCAATATCTAGTTCTGGTTGAAATCACTATTATTTTTTATTGTTGCTTGTCTTCATATATTTTCTATTCTTCTGTAATTATTCAAGTTTTTGCTACAGTTAGGGCCTTTTTAATTTATGATTTTTGCTCTACTTTACTTTTCAGATTTTAGATCTCGTTTTGGAATTTTTTGATTTCAAATTTAAGTTATAATAATAGAATTATAGGTTGGCTCACATCATTGGTATTATAACCCCAACTTATAGAATATTCATTTCAGATTATTTACTTAATTTCACCAATCTGTTTATCTTCCAAGGAATCCCTATAACCAAGACAAAGAAAAGGATAACTCAGAGATATATTGTCACCAACATACACATCAACACAACAAAACTCATAGATGCATTCATAAATTTTATATCATACATTCATATATAGTTTTACCAGCAATCTAAGTGTCAAAAAGATGTGATCATTCCTGCACCTTAAGACCTGTCTCATGCAGTCATTTTCTCCCCATATTTATAGATTTTACAATATCCTCAATGTAGATTGTTTTGAAAAAGTATAAAATGATTATCTAATTTCTAATCTTTACCATTTGGCAAATTCAAATTTTATTTTCCAATAAATATATATTATCACTTTGATCAAATCAAAGATGATCATCATTCCTCTCATCCATTGGTAATCAAGGAAGAAATTTTCAACCCTCAGCATTAATATTTTTAAGAATGTCAAATATGACAATCGTCCTCCTGGGCCTTAATCGCTAAAAGACAAGTTCCCGAATTGTTAAGTATCCTACCATGCAATATGTCATCTTTGAGCTTGTCAAAGTCAAACTTGATCACCAATCCCATGCTTGGAGGTCTTTGGAATGGGCAATTTTCCAAGTTAACCTCTATGATGCTTTTTTTCCATGCCATGTCTAAGGGGTCACCTACTCATATTATTCACCAACACCATCTCCTATCTTGATTTATACTCCGATGTGCCAAAATATGTTTTTTGTAACACCAACCTTGCTTTCTACCTATTATTTTCATAGTACCAAAATGTCCACTTGCATAAAAGCCACATGCCATGTACACAAATTGCAAACTTGATGGATGATAAGGAAAAGGGCCTATCATGTAGGCCATGAAACATCATATTCCACAATTAGAATCCACCCCAAGGTGTCAAATTGCATGCTAGGTGGCCAAATTGCATTTCTCATGTAAAAATATGCATTACAGCCATACCTGATTACACACAGCCTCTTGCAGATCTACCTATGGAGAAGTCATAAAATATAGTGCTACAATATTTCTCCTTGTGCATCTTCCTACACTTCCATAATTATAATGTACACCTTCAAGTGGGAGTACTAAGTCTACGAAAACAATTTCATTGATTTACCTCATCTCTTGCTAAGTGCAAGTAGTCTTTAGTAACATGCATGTCCAGGGCTCACTAAAGATCAAAATTGTGATTTTCCAATTTATGTGCGGTTCTTAGAACATTATTAATCTTTTTACATTGTTAGAGTTTCACTTCCAATCCAAGAAGCCACTACTGTGCAAAAATATTGTGAAACTCCCAAATTCAACAACATGACAAATCATGCTAGGGTGCCTTCAGAATTTTATATGACAAAACATAGAGAACATATGGTGAAATATAGAGGTTGATAGGTAAATTATATTATGGTGTACAACCCTACACAATCAAATTCCTGAGAACAATCTCTAAGAGTTAGTTATTAAGCATCAACCATAGAAATTTGTTTGGCTTGACACTTTTCTCCAACTCTAGAAACACGCACAGGCTTAAACCCTATTCTCATTATAAATCCAAATGAAAATCCTTGAAGTCTACGATCTACTAAATCAACCAAACACAAATAAAATAGGAATCTTTAGATGGAATCAAAGGTTTGAGAGTTAACTATCTTGTTTGCAATTATGGCATTACCTCAACAACAAAGCGAGCCCAGATCTTGTCACTGTGAGCCTCCATTACTCCCTTTAAAATCATAAGCCCTGAGCCTCAAATGATGTCAATTATTTCAAGTAAGATCCCTCGCTCCTCACAAAGCATCTACAATATTAGTGAAAACCAATAGAATATAACATGACAACGTTAAACCATGTCTCAAAATAAAAAAATGAGTTATTGAGTACAATATAAAAACCCTGTTAATCTAAGAAATTAACTGACCTTTATAAGCAATTGTCGGGGTTGACACATATTCTGCACTATTATAGGGAACCCCATAGTTTCAAGACCCAATTCCACTACCCAGCTTAGGTCATTTTCCAGGTTACCTTTTGAAAGAAATCCACCATCCTTATCAACCAGCGACATAGTTTCCAAGGTAATAAGCAATTATACTTGGCTAACAATTTTATAGTGATATTTATCTTTTTTTAATTGTTGGAAGAAGCAATTTATCAGTTGGAGAAAAACAATCACTACATGGATTAACAATACATAAAGAAGCACAAGAAGATCAAGATTCAAAAAGTAAATCCCCAGTATATCATAATTTTAATGTAATATTTTAAAGTGCTAGTAAACACCAAGAATGGAGATGAAATACCAGTCAATATTATCTCAAGGACTAGCAAGAAAATGCATAATTATTAGATGATGCATTCTCTTAAAGATACAACCTTTAGGAATTAAAACAAGAAATATTAAGACTGAAGGCATATATTATCCTACAACATTGTTGGCATAGAAACTGAGAAATGAGAATGAACTTACATTTTTGTAAATGTTCATCCTTGTTTTTGCTGACCTGCATGGAGGAAAATGCAAAATGATTAGCTTAACTATACTTAAGCTAAGAAATCCTCCAATTGTCTATCCAGTTCACTTGTTGTAGCCTCGTCTAGTAGTAATATGCTTAGATTCTTTATGATCCTTTTTTTCCCTCCCAATAATTTCACTCATCTATCTCCATAGTTTGTTTTGTAACCCACAACAACATAGTTCGTTTTGCAACCAAGAGTCGCAGAAGAAGGCTAAACAAATGGCATTTTCCCAAGAAATTTGTATTTTCTGGGTTCTTTTAAATGAGTAAATTTTAGGGATTTGGTCAAATAATAATATAGAAAATTCTCATTTCAATTTTAAAAAATATAAAATATAAAATTTACAGAAACTTTGCACATATCAAATTTTTATGTGTTCAATTTGACAAGATTAATGGTGCAAGTCGAAAAAAATAGCCTTTGTCATATGCAGGGACTAAAAATAGATCTACTAAATGGGTCTAAAACATTTTATAGATAATAAACAAAGGAATCTCTGTTCATAACCAAATATCAGTTTTGGGGTTCTCGAAACAGAATAGCAAAATCAATATCTTTTATTTCTTAATATTTAACCACATTCCTTCACAAACTGAACAAACATAATCCACGTTCATGTCAACGCTGAGATCGACATGATCGATATGCTCTTCACTTACAAATTTTGTTTCTTGAAAGTTTACAACCTGTGACAAATTTGCATACTCAGGTTCATATGATGTATTAATTCTCAATCCTTTTGGAGGACATGTTAACACTACATGCGAGTCAGTCTGAAATGGATCTTATAAATAGAATACCTATTTAGCTTGCGATGCTAAAATAAATCGATAATCTTGCCAATTACTTTGACTTAATAATTTCTTCATATACACCATTGTAAAACCCAAATCATCAATTTTGATCCCTCTCTTATTTTATACATCAATCCAATTACATTTTAACAATGTGTACTCCATACAAAAATAGTCCAGTGTAATTATTTCTTCTTCCATTCCATAAAATGTTGTGTTTTGAAGTACAACGTTTGCGTCTTTGGAACTTGACCTCATCATTGTTTGAGCTTTCATTCATTCGCCACTATTTTGGGTGGTTCTCTCATTATCTATGCTTTTGTTATGCAATCTATAACCATTGGTTAGGAATCCATTGTACTTATTCATGAATTTCCTGGGCCATTTATGTGTATTAGACACATTTCCATCTCCTTCCACCTGTATAGTTTTAGATTTTTAAATGTAGTTAGAATTCATACATTCAACCTCTAAAAAAATATTAATTTCCTACATGACAATATTCCCGTATATTGATTTTTAAGTACACTTATCATATAAATAATATCGTTACCAATTGTTTTAACCAACTAGTAAAATTATGGGTGTGGAGTTTATGCAATATATAGCTTCATCTTCTTCTGTTTGGGTAATTGAGATGGAAATATCCATTTTGTGCATTCTAATTCAAGAATGGACAATAGATATGGTGGCTAATGTGTTTTGATAAAATATGAATAAAATATTTTTAAAGGTCAAATATGTTAATCTATCCATGGATCCATGTTTTGTTAAACCATAAACAAACAAACAAAAAATTACAGGCCAAATATGTTACTTATCCATGGATAAACTTCGAATTGTGTGAAATAGAACCCACCTATGGGCTTGTTCCCAACTAATGTCATCCAGTTCTGAAGGAATTGGAGCAGATAATGGCTTTCCATCAAGGATAACTTCTTCAACTTCCTCACACCACACTTCATTTCGACAATGTGTGTATCCAATAGCTTCCATACCTTTCAAGTATCCTCCACAAAACATTATTGGTTCCTCCACAATATAGCTTTCAGCAATGCATCCTTCAGGCCTATTTTTGTTCTTAACATAACTCTTATATACTTTCATGTTCCTACAAAATGAACAAAATAGAATTAAGTAATGTCAAAACATTTCAAAAGAAATCATCTTGTTGTTGTGCTTGATAAAAACTAAAGTTGCACGTACCTCTCAAATGGGTACATCCATCTATATGCAACTAGTCCACAATATCAAAGCTCACGTACCAAATGTACATCCAAATGCAACATTATATATAAGAAATAAGGAGTAAAGTATTTTTCAAGGAAGCACAATGTATCCACAATATTATTTTCCAACTTGTCAAGACTCTCTATTGAAACTGATTTTGCATAGATTTGCGTATAAAAGTAACAAATCTTACAAAGCGTCTTTCAGACAACATTTGGCAACACATGACACAAAACCATTGGGAGGAGTTGTTGCATTAGAACATGGAAATCATGTGCTTTCATACCATGGAACTTAAGATCTTCCATAGATATCTGATTTTTTGGATTACAGTTGTAACCATCTCGCACATTTAACATGAAAAGAACATGACATAGGGTCTGTTTCTCTTTCTTTGAAAGAGTATGTGATGTAGGCGGAAGGAATACTTTTTGTCCTTCAACTTTTGGCCATAGTGAGTTCCTCAAACCCATTTTTTGCAAGTCATCACGTGATTTGTTGCCATATTTGGACTTCCCTTTTATATCCAAAAGAGTTCCAATAATTCCTTCACACACATTCTTCTCCACATGGATTACATTTAAATTGTGGCGTATTAGGAGTTTCTGCATTCCAAAACATCAAGAATATTAGAACAATATTTAATATGGACAAATAGATAAACATTAAATTCAACCAAGACATCTAATCACAATGAAGTCAACTAATCAAGTTGCGTCCAATAATTAGGAATGGTTGATGGGTATACATACCTCCCAATATGGTAGATTGAATAGAATTGATTGTTTCTACCACACCACAACAACAATTTTTTCTGATGTTTTATTTTTTATTTTCCTTCTATTTGATTCAATCTTCCCCCAAATTGCTTCCTTTCATTTTGTTTCCTTCAAAATATCTAATACTTTTGCAATTGGAGGGGCATAATGATTCTCTAGCTTATTTTTTTACTTGTAATAGAAGGAAGAAAAACATTTCAATGGAATTTTCTTCACTTTATAAGCAACCTCCACATTCTGAGGGAATAGGACAATCCATGTCACTTAAAAGACTCTCCATCTCATAATCTACATCTGAAATATGGAGAAGGAGATCTCAACCAAGTCAACATATTTGCAAGAGACCTCCCATATTAATGTTTTTGAGTGTGCAAGATGGAGAATCTTCACTTGTTAGTGTCCAACAATCAGATAAAAAATAAAAAAATGAACTTACTCAATTTCTAATTCTTCAACAACCTAAGTAGGTAAAATTACTAATCAATTACATATCTTAAGTTTCATTTCAAACTTTTTGTGTCTCTTTAGACATTGTCTTTCTTGGTGTACTTTGAAGTCCACATACATATGTTTTAATTCCACATTGTGATTATGTCTGTCACTCTTAGCATCATCCTAGCAGAATATAAGTGAGATTCAGTGTGCACATTTTACTTAGCTGAGCTGCTCGAGACTAGTTCCCATTATGATTTTTCACTTTAAGGGAAATTTATATTAGGCTCTTACCTTGTTTGACCATCATAGGCTACCCGAGAGGTACTTTCAAGTACATGTTAGAAACTACTGTAATTCAATTTTCTATTGCAGAGTAACCTTTACTACACGAATTTTGTCATCAAGCATATAGCTTCTCAGATAATTTATTTGATCATTTCAACTTGTGTATCATATTTTGTCTATTGGTTCAAACATGTGACAACTATCAAATCTGAGAAATTCTTGTAGTAGATCTATCTAAAATTTAGTTGCCGACATCTTTGTCTTTATGAAAAACAAATTTACGGATGAATGCAACATGTAGATCCATGTGCATGCTATACTTTGTGCTATAATGAAATAGATATGAAGACATCTGATTGACCTCTAGAATTGTTCATTATACCTTGTAGCTTTTACATGAAAAACGAAATCAATATTCTCTATGCCAATACGAGATGTAGGAAGAAAAAATCTTAATGAAGTTAGTAAATAAACGTTCTTATAGAATTATCTACAATAGGCATGTTTCACATTCTGGATAATATCTCAATAATTATTATCTTATATTCTCTTATAGCTGATTATAGACTAGTACAATGGCTTAACTTTTATGTATTCTAAGGTAGCCAATGTTGCATATTTATTAGAATTTGAATCATGGGATTCATCCTACAACTAAATTAACATAGATTTTATAAAAAATTGAAATAAAGAAAATACTTTATAGAAGCAGTAGATATATTGTTGTTGTATGTTACAACCCATGCTAAGGTAAATAAAAGAAAATTAATTGTGGATGCATAAGTAGATAATATGGTGTTTAAAATAAATAATGGAAGTTTTGATAATGGAAAAGAGATCATATTAGTCTTAGAAGGCACCCCACACATGGATCATTGGCCTCCAAGTCATTCCAATGCGATTGAAGGTCATTAGTATTATGACAAGGAAAGCTGCGAGGACTCGTTCCCTTGCTTTTGAGTAAAGGATTTTCTAGAATGGTAATAAAATTACATATTTGGAAAGAGGATTTTTAGCTGCTTTAACAACCCTTATTTCAGACTAAAGGCTTGCTGCAAATTAATTCATACTTGGGTTGCGGCTAGTCTGGAAAATACTGCAAACTTGTTCACTGAAGACATGCTGGTATGGTACTACCATGCTATTGCATTTTACACTAGCAACTAGAAAAGAGATATGCCTAGAACATGTGATGAATTGTCAACATTTTGAGGTCCTGCTCCTAAGTCCTGACCAAGCATGTTTCTTATTTTTTAAGCTTAAGGAGCTAGGAGTAAATAGTCCCATTGATGCCAAGTTATATAGCAATGATCCAAGTTCCTTGACAAGAAAATCGTGCATATACATGTGAGATGGTAACACCCACCATTTTTCCCTTTTAAAGGATCCTTATTTATGTTTCATATCACTGTAGCAGTGACAAGGACGTTGCCTTGTTTGCAAGAAGCATAATTTTTCAGTGATGATACATTGACAAATATTTTTTACCTTAGAGATCTCATCTTGTAAGCATGACATGTTATAGAAATACTCTTCTAGCAAGAAAGGATCACAAGGATCCTTGATGAGAAGGTTCTTCAATATATGGAAGAATCTTGGAAAGAGTATATACCATTAGAAGTTTATGGATGCAGTTTGGAATATTATGGAAGAAAGCATCAAAGAAGTTTACTAGTTTAGTTGCAACACGAAGGCATAATTGAAGTGTTTTATCATCTTGATAAAGGAGCCTCATCATAGACATTTTATTCAAAGAAAGAGGTAGTTCGTGAACGAATTTGACTAGATGAAAAAATGAAGGAAAGGGGTATGCACATATTTAGATAAAAGTTCTTCTTTAGAAAGTACAATTCATGTATTTAAAGATATGGTAGGAAGAGTTAGAGGTAGAAATATATTTGGAATCATGTGCATGGTATGTCTTGGTTAAATACTAGATGAAATAAGGACTCATCCATATGGGTGCTCGATGAATAGAAGCATGATGGTTGTCCATAAAATCGGGGATATTGCTCAACATTCGATATGGTCTCTTGAAAAATGAAAATGGGCCATGATAACTTCACAGGGAGATGCAAAGACCTTGATGGATATCGTGTTGAAGCTTGTTGATTGATACGTTTCAGGAACATATTGGTTGATGTTTGCAAGATGAAGAGCATGGAAATGGAACTCTGAGTATTATGTGAAAATAAACCAAGTAAAGGGATGTTGATCTTAGAGGAAGTAGGTAGTAGTATTTGATATCATGACTAAAGGTTTTATGACTTGGTAACTCTAATATTGATGGTTTTTTGAGATGTGATTTGGCTACATGTTCTAGGAGTACATGCTAGAATGATAACAATTGAGATAATATATTTGAAATTGTTTGGATTAATTCTTAAGAAAGGAAAAATCAAGTCTTGGACAATCAGAAACCTTGGATACTTGAGCTAATTCATAACCATATTCTGTAGAAAAAATGATTGAAATTATGCTATGATTGGATGGGTTTGTGGAGCAGTGTAAATTGGAGAAAAATTATCTTGCTCCTACCCATACAAATTCATGCTATGCATCATAGTCCGCAACATATCTTCAATATGATATGTTCAAAGCCATGTATGATGTAACTGTCTAGCGTAATAGAATTGTCATTTCCAAGGACCAAAAGAAGAAAACTTGTCATTTCTTAATTGACATAGCTTGCAAAACTTAAATAATCAGTTGTCTTCGTTAATGAAATGATGTTTTTTTAATTCACAAGTGAAGTACTAACATATGCTATATAGTTCCAAGTCATGATAGGCATGTCAGGATCTGTCAGTTCCAAAGTGTGGCATGAATGCATGCTAGGGAGCGTGAGGGCTAAGTGCCAGAGAAACACAAGGGAGAACTCATTTCAAATGCATGGAAATGAATTGTTAATGAGGACCAGGTGTGCTAAGGAGGGAGTGAAAAGGTATGCTAGTCAGTGCCAAGGCATCATAAGGGAGAACTAGGTCAAAATGCTTGGAAATGAAAAAATAACAGTGCAGTGTGCCAAGGAGTGTCAATGAATTCTAGGTGTCCCTAGGACAAAGTGTGTTAGGAGAAGTTTAGAATAGGACTTGTAGGAGGCAAGCCTATGGTTGTTATAAGGTGTTTATGAAGTAGTTTCAGGCAAAGGTAGAATTTGGGTTGGGCACAACATTGTTTTGTCAATGACTTGGTTGGGTTGCCAAGTCGCAAAAAAAGTAAGGCTATCTATGAGGGCATGACAGCTAGGGAGTGCCAAGGTGTTCCAGGGAATGTCTTAACACATGCAAGATAGTTCCAAGTAATTTTAGGCATGCTAATACATGCCAAGTTATAAGGCATGTGAAGAAGTTCCAGGCGCAGGGTGTTGCACCAACACATGCTAGGGAGTGTTAGGGCCAAGTTCTAGGGAAACACAAGGGAGCTGTAGTTTTAAATGCAAGGAAATGAATGAATAAGAGTGTGACAGAGAGTGTTAGCTAGCTAGTACGAGGTGTATTAAGTGCCAAGGAGTGCTAGGATGTGCTAGGGAGTGCCAAAGGTATGATATGTAGCATCAAGGAATGCTAGAGTGCTATGGAAGCATACTAAGATGTGTCAAGCGCCAATGTGTGCCAATGCGTGTTAAGTGTTAGGGAGTGTCTCGGAAACATAAGGGAGCACCAGGTCAAAATGCATGGAAATGAATGAATAAGAGTGTGATAAGGAGTGTTAGTGAGTTCCAAGTGTGCTAAGGAGAGAGTGACATGGTATGCTAAGTAGTGCTAAGTCATGCTAGATTGCTAGGGTGACACGCAACCAAGAAGTGCTAGGTGCCAAGGTGTGTCAACATGTGATAGGAAGTGTTAGGGAGTTCCAGGGAAACATAAGGGAGAACTAGGTCAAATTAATGCATGCAAATGAACAAATAAGAGTTTGTGACAGGAAGTGTCAGTGAGATACAGGTGTGATGAGGGAGTAATAAGGTATGGTAGGTAGTGCTAAGGCATGCTAGAGTCCATGGAAACATGCCAAGATGTGCCAGGTACTAGGGTGTACCAATGCATTCCAGGGAGTGTTATGGAGTGCCAAGGAAACAAAAGGTATCACTAGTTTCAAATACATGGAAATGAATGAATAAGAGTGCGTGACAGGAAATGTTAGTGAGTTCTAGGTGTGGTAAGGAGGGAGTGAAAACATATGTTAGGTAGTGCCAAGGAAAGCTAGAGTTTCGGGGAAACAAACCAACATGTGCCATATTCCAGAGTGTGCCAATGCATTCCAGTGAATGTTAGGGAGTGCCACAGAAACACAAGGGATAACTAGTTCAAAATGCAAGGAAATGAAGAGATAAGAGTGTGTGATAGGGAGTGTTAATGAGTTCCAAGTGCTCTAAGGAGAGGGTGACAAGGTTATATGTTAGGTAGTGAAAAGGCATGCTAGAGTGCCAGGGCATGTCAAGGAGTGCTAGGCTATGCTAGGGAGTGAAAAAAGTGCCAAGAAATGAAGGGGATGCTAACACGCACCACATCAAGCTAAAGGATTGTTAGGTGTTCCAGGTGTTATGGCGTGTCAAGATGTAAACTATGTTGCTTAGTTGTTTTATGGGCATGGTTGGATGCGAGCCTTAACTTCATAAATTTTTAAGTGGTATGAGTTGAGATTAGAGATGAGTAGCCTAAGATATGTTATATGCAGGTCTTAAGTGAACAAAGCATAGTCTAGTTGAAGTAACTATAACTTGGTTAAGTTTTTGTAGTCGAGGCAGGACTTGGTTGGGTTCCCAAATCTAAAAAAAGGTAAGGGTAGTTGCGAGGGCATGATAGGTAAGGAGTGCCATGGCATGCCAAGGAATGAAAAGGCGTGCTAACACATGGAAGACAATGTCAATGGATGATGAGGAGTGTTAACGAGTGTCAGGTGAACACAAGGGAGAACTAGGTCAAAATGCTTGGAAATGAAAAAATAAGAGTGTGCACCAAGGAGTGTCAGCGAATTGCAGGTGTCCCAAGGATGAAGTGTTTTAGGAGAATTTAAAAATAGGACTTGTAGGAGGTAATACTATGGTTGTGATAAGGCGTGGACAAAGAAATTTTAGAGAAAGGGAGACTTTGGGTTGGGCACAATATCGTTTTTCTGATGAATTGGTTGGGTTCCCAAGTCACAAAAAAAGGTAAGGTTATCTGTGAGGGAATGACAACTAGGTAGTTCCAAGGTGTTCTACTGAATGTAAGGTTCCCAAGTCATCGAAAAATGTAATTCTAGCTATGAGGGAATGACTTCCAAGGTGTGTTAGGGAATACTAGGGCATGCGAACATGTGCCGAGTAGCGCAAAGGCATGTCAAACAAGATAAGATGTGCCAAGTTCTAAGGCATGCCAAGATGTGTAAGGGTGTGACAATGCATTCCAGGGACATTCAAGGTAACAAAAGGGAGGAACAAGTCAAACTACAAGTAAATGAATAGATAATAGGGTTAATAAGTCATCAATTTACCTTTTCCATGAGGGGTGTGCTAGACACACCAACACTAGGTTCCAATAGGTGCCAAGTGTCAAGTGTCAATGCATTCTAAGTGCCAAATCTTCCTCCGTTTATTCTCATCTACTTTACAATAATTGATCTCAAATAAAATTAATATTAAACCATGCCAAAGCATACCAAGTCATCTCAACGCATGCCAAACATGCTACGACTAGCCAAGTGCCAACATGTGCTAAGTGCCAATGCATGTTAGGGAGTGTGATGCATGCTATGAAGTGGCAGAGCATGTCGAAGAGTGCTAAGGTGTTCTAGAGACTACCAATGCATGCTGAGGAGTCTTATGGAGTACTAGGACAACACATGGAATCACTAGGTAAAAATGCATGGAAGTGAATGAATATGAGCGTGTGTGAGGAAGTGTCAATGAGTGCTAGTTGTCATGCCAAGGAGGGAGTGACAAGGTATGCTAACCATGGGTAAGGCATGCCAGGGAATACCATGGCATGTCAAGAAATGCTAGAGTTTGCTAGGCAGTTCCAAGATGTGCTAAGATGTGCCAAATAGTGCCAAGGCATGCCAGGTGCTAAGACATGCTAGGATGTGTAGGGTGCTAGAGTATACCAATATGCGTCAAGGAGTATCAAGGAAAAAAAAGGAATAACCAAGCTAAAATGCAAGGAAATGAAAACATAAGAGGGTTAATAAGTAGAGACTTTATCTTTTTCAAAAGGGGAATGCTAGGCACACTAATAATATGTTTCAATACATTCCAAGTTCCAATGTGTGCCAAGTGCTAATGTTTATCAATTAAATATTATGCCAATGTGTTCTAGGGCATGCTAGGGACTACAAGGCATGCCAACACATTCTAGGGGAGTGTTATGTTATTCTAGGGCATGCCAACATGTGCTTGGGCATCCTACTCATGGAAAGATGTTCTAGGTAAAAAGATGTTCCAAGACATGCGAGGTGCCAAGGAATGTTAGTGTACTATTACAAAGCATGTTAAGGTGTTACGTGAGTGTTGAGGAGTGCTAGGTCTCTCTCATTAATAGAATTGACAGATCTTGATTATGTATTAAATAATATATCTCCTACACACACTAGTGGAACTTTATCTAAAGGAAATTTGCTAGAAAATAAACCTAATAGAAACGAATCACGTGTTGACTCATAGGAGAACTAGATTCTTATGACTTGAGGGAAATGATACACACTAATTAGTTCCTAACAAATTGACTGACTATAACCACTATGACCTTGGACACATAATAAAGAAAACTCCACAACAATGGTCTTAAATCGTTATATTTTGACAAAAAAGTAGTAACAAGTACATAACGTCATCAAAGACTCATTAGAAAGATCAATGATGACGAAACTTTTTTGACCGCCACCAAAAGTATCCAAAAAGAGCATTGGTAAGGGTCAATAAAAGATCGCCACTAGAAGTGTCACCAAAGAGAGAATTATTGATGGGCCTTTAACGAACCTTACCAAAAGTGTCACCAAAGAGACAATTAGTGACGGGCCTTTAATGACCCTCACCAATAGTGTCATTGAAAATGGCTTTGGTGACAAACCTTAAAGGACCATCACTATATACACTTACAACAATGCTTTTTAAAGGACCATCAGCATATGAGACATTGGTGATGGACCTTAAAGGTATGTCACAGGCATGAACCTCACCAATGACATTTCTTCTTATAGTGAGAATTAGGTTTTCCCAGCCCCAAAGGATGAGTGATTGACATGGGACTAAAAGGGAAAACCTTTGGAAATGTACAATACATGGATTGAGATTTTCCTAGGCTTGTAAAGGTAAGTAGCTAGTGGGAAAAGAAATATTTCTGCACTCACTCGGATGTGAGATAGAGAGGGATTATTTGAAGTTATACAAAAAGAATGCATGGAGTAGTATATCTGAAATTGAGTGCATCCCTTGGTGGTGAAAATACTTAATGAGATATATTTAATTATGGATTAGTATGTAAACATTGCATGGAGTAGTGAAGTAGTGCTTGCTAATATTATTTTCTTGGTGACGTATGCCTTCATTGGTGGTAGATGATGATTCTTTATTGGTAACATATCCCCCACAATCATTGCGAAGTGAGCATGAGGGAGCTTATTCAGTAAACATGGACTTAAATACTACATGGATATATGGAGAATATACATTAGTGGGTGCTTGCTGGGTCTAATAAAAAACTTAGTGATTGCAAAATCAAGGAAGAAAAGAGTAACTATAGAGATAATTATCAGTTATCAGTTTAAAGAAAATTATTTTTAAGCTATCATTTAATATGTATAATTTTTTTATATAATTAATTTGATAAGAATCATGTTCTTATGATGTAGGTGAACTACTGAACTATCCAACATAAATATATGAAGCTAACTAAAAAGCAAGAAATATCAGCATGATAATAGCAGAGTGTGTAGCAACAACACAATGGAGTTGAATACCTTTGGGACTAGGCCATTGTGGTGACACTGGTACCCTATGATATGCATTTATCTCCGTGAGGTATACCATGGAAAAATATGTTGTGTTAATAAAGAAAGGCAGATGTATTACTTAGCGAGAAGACTCTTCCTTTTCGAGGAATCCTTTCCAAGGAATGAAAAACCCGATGGATTGAGGAAGCAAAGAAGGGGATTTCTAAACTTGGAAGGTGTGTGATTGCATAAAAGAGGAAAATTGAGTAAAACTAGGTTTCAAAGGACCATGAAAATACTCATGGGGATCAAACATGCATTGGGTATTTCACAAGAAGAAATGAACTAAATTTGTTCCCTGAGGAAGCCCTGCAAATAGTGAACAACATGGTTGGAAATGAAAATTTAGGACACTGTGGAATGTCACTAAGATAAAGAAATGTAAATATAAAGCTTGGTACTATTGTCATCTTCTAGTTTTCAAAACACCAAGGACAATGTTCCTTTAAGGTGGTGGGGTTTGTAACATCCCCCTATTCTACAACTGCTTATTGTAATGATGATTGTGACTGTAACACTAGCATGGAAGAACCATGACTGGATGGACCTATGATTAAACATATGATAATTACTATTTAAAACTAATTAAATAAACTAACACAAATTGAGAATGGATAACCTTACAAATCCTTAACTTGAGGGAATATTTCTTTCTCTCATGTTTTACCTAAAGTTGCTTTAGTGCTTGAAGCTTCCTTTCCCACCTGTTTTTCTTGAAAAGCCACGACCCAAACTGTCTAAATAAATAGCAAGGTTTCTTGTATACTTGGAGAGCCAATTATCTAATAGGTGCCATGCAATGTGATTGGGTTTGGACTAAAATTGGTAGAACTCACTAATAAGGATCAAAGAGGGAGAGTGCACAAGTAGAAATAATTCTCCCACCTAAAGAGGGAAGAGATGGCATGATAAACAAAGCCACCGCCTGACAAATGAAAGGACACGATTAGACCAGGTAGTAAAAGGGTCAAGCAATGCCCATTCCTTCAGCTCTCTTTCATAAATTGAAAGGATAAAGGATTGAAAATTCAAGTTAGGCTCTCCTATTGACATGAAAGAGGAGAGAATGAAAGCATATAGGATAGAAAAAAAAGAACTAAGGTGTAGACAACTTTGAGACTCTATGTGTTTAGCCTTGGTTGGATCATATTCTCTTGTTCCTTAATTTATTTATAGGGTTTCTTGCTCTCGACGATCCTGACTAATAATATGTGTGGTTGTTTTTATAACCACTGAATTTTTTTGTCTAGGCCTAAGTGGCATGTGTGAACCAGAATGAGAAAGTGGACCATTCAACTCTTAATGTTGAGCTAGTGAAGCACTAGAACAATAAAGTCCATATCCTCAGGATGTGTTGAACCCATTGGTCTGAAAATTTCCCCTATGCAAGAAATTCCTCAAACCATTGATCGAACTTGAGGGTGGTCAACTAAAAGAAATGTTTTTGTGTAGCTAGCCTATGGTTGGGTGGAGAGTGGAAGTCCCCACTTCAGTTTCGAATTAAAATTAAAATGCACAGATAAGTATAATTGGTTATGAAAGTTGAATTACATATTTTTATGTCCTTATTGTGCTTATGACTAATGATTAATGTAGACTTGTCATTTATGCCAAAATTCATAATTCAGTATCTAATCATGGGTGAGAAAGTAACTTGTGTATCTATGGTGATTAATACTTGTTTGATTTATGTGGCTGCAACCTTCTTAGTCATTTACATGTTGTCTGATATGTGTCTGATTGATTATATGAGATCACTTAGGGATAACCTATGATATCATAAGTTTAATTTACCTTTATATTCTTATAATTTTAAGCAATGCATTTTTGTAACCATGATGGTGGTTTATCGTATTAGGAGATCAGTTTATATGTTGTTGGTGTGGATTGGCTCTACCTCTGGAAGGTTGTTGAGATCAACGTTTGATCGTGGTGAATTCTTTGCTTCATATTCGTTCACGATCATGTTAAACATATGAATCTATGTGTTTATTATCATCCTCGTGATTTACCAAGTTATTTCCATGCTTTTTTCATTGGTTCTTGAAGTTCCTTAGTTGGTGATATAACATGTGATTTAATTTGTCTAATATGTATATGAATTTGATGGTTAGTTTCCTTGTTTAAGATTGTAAACTACATAATATGTTATGAAATATTATCCATGTGATGTATACTAACTACAGTTCAGTTAGAGATTATTTTTATTTCTCATCAATAAGAGAATTTTGTGGATGTATATATATGTTTAATGTTGGATTATCTTGAGCTTCCCATAGGAAGCATGCTCTGAGATTTTCCTAACAAATTTGTTTACTGGCCCCATTCTTAGTCTTATTTATTATCTATTATATGGTAGGTACATGAAATAAATTTAAATTGTCATAGTTAGGATGAAATCCCTTGGAAGGGGTCATATATATTTACATCTATATCTCATTCCTAGAAATTTGGTGTGTAATATAAGT
>APFE030270237.1:191426-290203 GCA_000404065.3 Pinus taeda
ATATATATATATATAGATAGATAGATAGATATATGTTGGGCAGCGGATCGCCACACAACGGTTTTGGGACTTAAAGCCCACAATTTTGGATATTGATATTGTAAAAGTTTTGCGAAGTCCGTCGAGCGCAAATTGTAACAGGTCAAGTTAAAGGGTTGTCCGCCTGAAAATAATGTAAAATAATAAAAAGCGAGTTGGCCTGCCCATGGTCCACGCACCATGGAAATGTATAAATAGAGTGAGGCTCTAAGGGTAGAGGGTAGCTTTTGATTAATATCTAAAGTATATGGGTTTTTAAGACAATATTGATCTAAGTCTGTAAGTCCGTGTCATGGTCGGTAGTAGTTAGTGTAGGCTCTGCAATTGTGTGCGCAGAGGCTTGGTAGAGTCCGTAGCTGTGTGCGCGGACCCCTGCAGCTGAGTGCACAGGGTGGCAGTGGATTGTAATGAGATAGAAGATTAATAAAGATAAGTGTTTCTGAATTATTGTGCATCTGGTCATAGATCTGTATGTCTATTCTTATGTTATGGTCTTATGCATATCTTTAAGATCTATGGTTGTGCGCGCTGGTTGTAATTATTGAATGTTTGATTAAGTCTCTAAGAATTAAATCAGATCTATAATAACCACAATAATAATAAGGAATCTCAGAATTTCCTTGGCGGAGAGCTACGCGAAGGCCAGATAGTAGTGCAACATAGCGCGAGTGCGCAGATCAGTTCGTGACCCATCCATACGTCATCAAGACATCCTTAGGGTGTGGAAACCTAGTTCCAGCACCCTCCCATACTACCTCAGGTGAGACTTTAGTCTGCACTTCATGGATTGTTTCCGAAAGGACCGCTAGTGCAGGATTTGTTTGGCTAAAACACTTCCGAATCTGGGTCAGGCCCCAATGAGCCAAAAAATGGTTCCATTGTTGGGACCAGGATCTACCTAAGGGATGTTTGATATCAGAACACTGGAACCCTACGAAGAAAGAGATTGAAGATTGGTTGGATTAGAAGTTTCACGAGTTCATGGTACAAGAAAACAAAACTCCACAGATATCTGAGAAGAGGTGTTGGATTACTACATATACACGGAAATCCACGAGATCTTCTTCGCGTCCTTCTCATCAGAGCTATATAAGTGGATCGTGAGGCTAGCTGACAGTTAGGGAAGGTGCAAAATCGATCCACCGTTAGTGTGGAATCCAAAGTTGGTGCGCAGGCTAGAGGCATCTGAAGATACAATCGCACGGGCAGTAGATCATTGGCTAGATTGAATAATAGGAGGGTTTATCATTGAGATCAAGATAGACACAACTGTCAGCTACAGCGAAGCGGAGTGGTGTTTTCTCAAGGGACCGTGAGGTAGGTACTTCGAATCCCTGAATACCATGATTAAGATGCTGTTATGTGAAAAATGGGTGATGTGAATCCATTAATGAGTGTAAGGATGCAAAGCGGGAGGGCCTGCAAGGGTATCGAAGGGTTAGGAAATAGCCCATTAATTTTTCCTCCACGAGAGGATGAGGAAAAGTACACTTGGGCCTCTCCAAGGAGTGTGGTCAGTTTGATAAGGCATTGCATTCCACAATTATCATCCCCGCTAAAACCACCACTCGCGTCACCTCCTTCACCCCCATCTTCGCCCACACCAACCCCACCAATCTAGAAGTTTAACATGGCAAGAAAGATCAAGTTTCCTATATTCAGAGAATTAGGAGGTGAAGATCCAAATCATTTTTGGTTCGTGGTAAGAGCAGTATGGGAAGTGCATGGAGTTACGGATGATAACATTAAGAAGGCCACCTTGGTAAGTGATCTGCAGGATCGCGCACTGACTTGGTATATTAAGCACTCGAATAATCATCCGAATGCTGGGATAACATAAATCCAAATTGCATTAAACAAATAATTTAGCTAGCCGAAATCAGAGACACAGTCGATCATTAGATTCAAGGAAATTGCGATGCTTCCAGGAAAAATTCCCTGGGATCTGGATGATCCGTGAAGCTAACATGACGCTGACGGATGCGTAGCACTGTGCATGGTTTACGACATCTTTGACACCACATATTAGGACAACACTATCATAATAGAAGATCTCAACCTAGGCAAAAGCATTGGAAATAGTGATGAGGTTGCATGAAACTTAGATACAGGATCTTGGGTTGGGAGTCCAACAGATCCACGTGCAACTACAAAACCTATGCTTGGAGATGCAAAGTTTAAAATAGTATAGGGCGCCTCGGCCAGAAGCGCAAGCAGAAGTGTGGTGCATAAAATGTAGAAGCCAAGGCCATGATAAGGCTCATTGTTCGGTATTCGCAAACTCTTTGGCAGGGGGGCCAATGCTGTTGAGACTAGAGGCGCAGGCAAGACCAAGTGTGGCGCCCATTCTTTGGTGCATGATCTGCCAGGTGGGAGGAAAGCACACGATGAACAACTATCATCTATTATAGAAGTTTACATAGAACCCCCAGTAGCTATTTTGCAATTTTTGTAGATCGGTGGGCCACGACGAATAAAACTATTAGAGTTATGAATTGTTGATGGATTGAACACCTACCTATAGGATGTAGACTAAGGCGAAAGGTCAGGATCTAGCCGCAACAATAGCGCATGGTGGGTTTCAGGGATGAGGATGAGGACAAGGAGAAATGGGACCCAAATGAGGGCATGGACAATTAATCTGCCCTACAATTGTGGAGGACCTGGGCACTACACGCATGACTGTATGAACTAGACCAAAACATGTTGTCCATACTGTTATTAGTTTTATCATGAAGCAGTAAACTTCCCCACACTAATTGCACAAATGTGTGAGAAAGGGGTGCTTTAGCCTACCCCAATGCAAAACATCCAAATGATGAGATCTGAACCACACAAAGAAGATCCCAACGTCAAGATGGTGCTTAGAAGTGGTGCAACCACAAGGGAAGATAAGGGGAAGTAGCCTAAGGAGAATGCATGGGTTTTCAAGGCCCCTACAAAGCAACTTGAGTTTGACTTTGGAATGCGCAAAAGAGACATTTATGGAAGCTAAGAAAAGCTTCACGGAGACCTCTAGTTCATGTAGTAAGGATCAAACTAAGCCAGAAATGGATCCTTCTACGCTAACTACCTTTTTAGAGACATGCATGAAGCTACTACGGGACAATAAAGCAGTTAAGGGATTACATGAACTAATAACTAGGGGTGTAGGGTTGGGCGAACCACGCGTGGTCTGAAAAGTAGGAAAGCATGCTTTGTGCACCGGGCAAGAAATGTGATTGAGAGTGCAGATTGGTGACTTTGAGATGGATCAGGTCATCCTGGACATGGGTTCAGATGCGAATGTGCTACCTAAACAGAAATTGGAATGCATGGAAAGGCCCGCATTATAATGGTCTCCTATTGAATTACAGATGGCGAACCAACAAAAGATCTTGCCCATGGGGAGATTGCAAGGAGTCACGATGGACATCGAAGGCGCGAGCACATAAATGGATTTTGAGGTAATAGATATTGTGGACTATAGTAACCCTTACCCTGCATTGTTAGGAATAGACTGGGCCACTGATATGAATGGATTCATCAACCTAAAGAGATGAAAAATGATATTCGAGAAAAGTTCTCTCCGTGTAATAGTCCTGTTGGATCCAGCCGAAGGAGCACACTACATTGAGCCTGTGCGTGATGAATATAGTGATGATGAACTAGACTGCATTTACCAGATAATGGCGCAAGACCAGGATCAAGTGAATTCGAAATCGGATAGGTGAATCTCCTGGGAGCACGATAGTTCTTGCACATCGAATTCAGATGAAGAAAGAGAGCATTGACAGAACCGATTGCATGAAGTAACAACGCTGAATTGTAATATGAAGATCAGATCACTGTGACGTGTGACGACCAAAGCGAGGGAATTTCCAACAGATGGGGGCGCAAAAAACATGGAGGAATCCATAGACCGTTGTGAAAAGGTGATACTAGAATGGAAGTGACATGGTGTGAAAATAGGGGCACTGCGCATGACAACTGCACAAGGGTGGAGTACATGTCAGAAGACTAGGTGGAACTGGTGCGAATGTATAAGGCGAGTGCATGTACGGTTTAGAGGACAAAGCGGATTGAGTGTCCGCCTGCGGCGAGGGATGTAGATGTATGTTGTACTGCCTCCCCAAATAAGAATAAAAAATCATAACTTGCCACAACAACAAGGAAAGAAACACATTCCACCAGCCATTCATGACAAAGCAATCAGAAAAACATATGGGATCATGGACTGAGTTCACTAGATAAAACAAACCAATAAGAATCTATGTGTACCAAGGCTTCAATGGGCTTATAGGACCATAAGAAAAAAGAGAAGTGCAAGGGTGATCCTATCATTGATGAGACAAGATGAAACCAGGAGGACAAAAAAAACCTCCCAGACCGCAACCCCTGCAATTCGGAAAGGGCGTGAGGACTAGTGTAAAGGAATTCGGCAGTTACAGGGAGCCATTTGGCACGAGAGCTTGAAACTTCACGAACTTGATGAAGAATGGGCATGGCTAAGGAGGAAAAGCGTGATATTGTACAAATAAATCAACAAACTGAACAACGGAGTCGCACAAGTGGGCTACGTGAAACTAAGTATAAGGGGACCAGGCCTGGCTGGCTCTACTACTGCATTAGAACAAGCTGTGATGCTACTATCAAGGCTGCGATGTCACCTTACTGAACAAGGGAGTGTAGACCACAACGTACTACTAGATACAAAGGTACTCGAAGGTTTCTTGTAGCCCGGGCTCGCAGGGAAGCTGAAGTCTCAAACCTCGGGTGCGACCACCTGACTATCTGTGGAAAGCATAGTCTCAGCGCTCCAAGCAATTGAAAGAAGGCATGGGACTATAAACAAGTCTACAGGAGGGTTGCATGGAAAGAAGGTTCTGTGTAGGGCCAGTAGGTCATCAGGATCGCAGTCGCGCATAAGTGGTTGCGCTGCTGCGTGGGAAGGCTGGGAGGTGACCGTTGACGTCACTATTCATGAAAAGAAGTCCAATTTATGGTAGAAATGAGCGGGTGGCGGGCCATTAAGATAGGAATTTAGAGCTAGATATGGAAAGATCTGTCACCAAGAAGATATTAATGACTCAGAAGTGAAGGGAATGGTCGAATCCAAATACAAACGCTACTATAAAACCCCTTGGGCTAGCCTCACAACAACACTTGGATATTTAAGAGTCGATCCAGTACGGCGTAGCAAGCGCCAAGCCACCTTGCCACCCTTGACTAAGTACCTGAGTGAATCCAGGATAAAAACCATGTCAGTTGCTAGAATCAGAGTGAGATTCGCGAAGGAGCCCCGTCTAACTCAGGAGGAGCCTGGAGAAGAGGCTGATGCCCCAGAGGTTCCAAAGCCTCCACGCACACCGCAACCCCAGAAGGAAAAAAAGACTATGGGGCCAATCCGGGTATCACCGCGATTCAGTAAATTGTCCATTGCCGAATAGGGCAAAGCTATCACCACTGAACCTGAGAAGGAAGAGGAAGATTTACAAGCTCTCATCACTAAGATTGAAGCACAGGACAAGGAAGAGGAAAATGTTTCCCAAGTACCTTCAGCGATAACACTACCACCATACATCTCCCCATGGATAGGGATGGCCAAGATATTGAAGGACCTGGAGGCCACAAAGAACACGCTCCAAACCTCTCTTCTTTCGAATGAAATAAGGTTCGATGGACTATCGTTGGGCTGGGTACCGAATATCAAGTTCAAACACTGGGACCTCGTGGATAGTGAGAAATTACCCCAATTGGCCATGGAGAAGTTACTGCAGCAGAAGTGGTTACGGGGTGTGGAGAAGGTGGGATTACTCAATCTGAGGTGGATACCCCACTACCACTGTGCAGCCGTTACAATTTTTGTTATATGACAGCTACTATGTCTAGTACATGATAGGTATCTCTGGCTGGAAGAACTGAGTCCCATTACAGCTGATTTAATACACGAAATTTCAAAGTTGTCTACTAAAGGAAATGATCAAGCGGTCATAGTAGGAATGAGTAGCGACATGGGTCTCACAGAAGCCATGAAGGCTAAGTATAAGATGGAGAAATGGAAGCGAGGATATGTAATAGCAAGTATCAAAGGTTGAGGGGTGTGTGTCGCCACCTAGTTGCTGGCCGGCAAGTTCATGAGGAAATGCCACGCAGACGAGGTGCTAGCATCTGACATTGCATTTGTGGAGCAGTGTGCAGAGGGGGTTCAGTTCAACTGGGCGTAGTTTCTCTGTGACGAATTTTCGATGAATTGTAGGGAAGCCCAAGAGTAGGATAAGACTTTTCACTATGCATGGTTGCTCCTATCAATCCTGCTGGTTGCAGGGGAGATGCTGAAGGGTAGCCAGTTTCCCAACATTGAGAAGAACCTACCTAAATCCATGAGGTATAACTCGCTCTAGGCTACAAAATATGCCACGAGAGTTCGTGAGATCAAGGTGTTTTGGATATTTATGGAGGCAAGTATCTAGACATGGATCGACCGTAGACCGTGGTTACCCCAATAGTATACAATAGTTTGCAAAGTATGGCCGAGCTCAAGGTGGATATGCATAATCTGTATATCCGGGCATGAAAGGATCCAACTCGAACATGGGTAAAGCTTCCTTTCATTGCAACAGATGATGCAATTTTCAAGGAGATGGTGGCATGACCTCCGGAGTGGCGCGCCTCAGACTTGGCCGAATTAGAAAATATTGCAGCACAACAGTAGAAGAAGGAAATAAAGCTACGCATCACAAAGTTGGCAGAAAGAATGCGCTAGGAACAGAAAGTGGCCACGCAAAGATAGGCGACTGACACAGCAACAGAAACCACCACTGCGCCCACCAAAGAGATCGTGGAGGATTAGGAAATGTCCACGGAGATGGACATATAGGAGGAAGTGGAGACACAAGAATGCATGGACCTAACCACAAAATCGACCCAACTTAAGAGGCCACGCATCGAGGAGCAGCCACCTACACACAAAAAGACAAAAATGACAAATACCTTAGAGGGAGATTTTCTTGCCATAAGTGAACTAGTACGCGAGGTCACCAAGGGTGCTCTAGAGTAGTTGATGACGAAGCAGGCAACTATGTTGGGGGCGCTCAGAGCATAGTTGTAGGCATTACAGGTGTGACCCCGAGGAGGGATGATGCCGAACCTAGTGGAAGGTACATTCACAGCTGAGCAGATGGTGTGTGCCCACACAATGAACACTTTAGTGTTACTAGGAGGCATTGTACTAGTAGAAGCCGAATATGACATGAGGATTTGGGGGTTGAATTTGGTCACCTTCCCTAGGGAGACCCTATACCAGTTGCAGGATGGGTTAACCGCTGAGCTCCGTGCCCGGGAAGGCCATGCCCTCTAAGTTTTAATGGAGCAAAAGGGAAACCTCGAATAGATCAGTCTACAACATGATGACTTGATTGCACACAACCAAGGATTAGAACAGGATGTGGAGCAGGTCTATAAAAGTGTACCCGAGCTAGCTATGCCAGCGGAACTCCCAGCAGCTGAAAAGATTCATCTCATGGCAGTAGGATTTTGTAGGGCCCAAGAGGAAGCCGCGAATGCTCAGTTAGAGTTGAACTTGCAAATCACAGAGCTAAGGCTGAGAGCGCAACCCCCTACACCACCAGAAATCAAAGAGCAGCGATGTCGCGCCATTCAAGAAGGGTTGGAAGTGATAGAGCACATTGTACAGGACTGCACAGGATTGTTCGATCAGTCCCTTCTTATGCTCACATCACTGCAAGAAGACCCAACACTACAGTAGGTAGAGATAGAAGCACGGGCATTACAGAAAGCGTGTGACAATGTCCAGGGAACTGCACAAATGGTCGCCCTCACTCAATGCTTTGCCAAGATGAGGGAGGCCCAAGCTTTGAAGGAACTGGTGGACACTACATGCCAGAAAGAAGCCGAGCTTAAAGTACGCATCCAGCCCTAGCTTGAGGAAGCGTTTACAATCACGGCTATGATCAAGGGGAAGTTGACTGAGCTGTAGGACACATATTCACTAAGGCAAGAAGGTGCCTCCAACAATGTATCAGATAGTCACACATAATTGATACAGTGGATAGTGGAAGAATGTGTGGCAGATGTCGGCACAGCACGGAGGATGTTGGATGAACTCCGAACGAAGATCAACACACTAGCTGAGTGACTTAGGACGAGTCATGATGACTGTGTTGGGGGCATGTTGGGCAATGGATTCCCTGCATAATGGTTTTGCAGCTTAAAGCCCACAATTTTGGGTATTGATATTGTAAAAGTTCCGCGAAGTGCTTGGAATGTGAATTGTAATAGGTCAACTTAAAGGGTTGTCTACCTGAAAATAATGTAAAATAATAGAAATCAAGTCGGTCAGCTCATGGTCCACGAGCCATGGAAAAGTATAAATAGAGCGAGGCTCTAAGGGTAGAGGGTAGCTTTTGATTAAGATCTAAAGCATATGGGTTTGTAAGGCAAGATTGATCTGAGTCTGTAAGTTCGTGTCATGGTTAGTAGTAGTTAGTGTAGGCTCTGTAGTTGTGTGTGCAGAGGCCTGGTAGAGTCTGTAGCTGTGTGCACGGACCCTTGTAGATGAGTGTGCAGGGTGGAAGTGGATTATAATGAGACAGAAGATTAATAAAGATAAGTGTTTCTCAATTATTGTGCATCTGATCACAGATCTGTATGTCTATTCTTATGTTATGGTTTTATGCATATCTTTAAGATCTATGGTTGCGTGCGCTGGTTATAATTATTGAATGCTTGATTAAGACTAAGAATTAGATCAGATCTATAATAACCACAATAATAATAAGGAATCTCAAAAATGCCTTGGGGCAGAGCTAGGCGAAGGCTAGACAACAATGCAGCGTAGCGCGAGTGCGCAGATCGGTTCGCGACCCACCCAAACCTCATCAAGACATCCCTAGGGTGTGGAAACCTAATACCAAAACCCTCCCATACTACCTCGGGTGAGACTTCAGTCCGCACTTCTCAGATTGTTTCTGAGAGGGCCGGTAGTGCGGGATTTGTTTGGCTAAAACATTAACAACAATATATATATATATATATATTATATAATATATATATATATATAGATATTTATCCTCATATCATTTGTAAATTTACTATGATATAATTTTACTTATTATAACTCCCCTTTTTATTATTTTTATTATGGTTACAAACTAAACATGTTTTAAGGTTTTATGAATTTTATTTCTAAAAACATTGGCATTGTTTAATCTTCTCATGCCTATGTCATAGTATTATTTTTTGTGTTGTTTACAGTGCACCCTAGTTACGATGGAATTCAATGAGTTATGTATAACCTTTGGAATCTATTAACTCCTATGTTTTTATTTGGTCATATGCTGCTTTGTGTTACACCAAGGGTATATACATCTCATTTCCCTTAGGTTATTTTTGAAATCTTGCATTATTTTTTAGTTGTACGCCACCTAGTGATTTCATTTTCCTTGGGATGAGAGGCATGGTTGATTGATGGTGCATAAATTTTAGGGTTTGAATCAATGGCAGGATAGGGAGGAAGTGGTTAGAGTGTAACCACCTGCCTTCCCTACCACCATGCCTTGCTCATTTTCACTCTTCCTCTTGCCAAAACTAACTCTGAAACCACTGTTGTAGCCTTTATCGATGTCAATGCCCGAAATTTATTCATTCGGTGTAGAGAAACACTAATTTTTTTTAGGTAAATGAACTATAGATTTCTTATTGAGTTTTCTTACATAGGCGAGGGTTTGTTTGAATATTCTAACTCTCATTTTCATTTCGTTCTGATTTCTCGATGCAAAGATAAAAAATATGGTTGGATTTCACAACCATTGCTACAACCATCTGTATGGACTTATCCTTGGAGGGATTTCTTAATTAAAGTTGTTTCTTGGATTAAATTATCAGTGGATTATATTTATTACTCAGTAAAAATCCTATCCCTCTCTAGTTAATTTTATTCTTTGTTTCACACCATATACTTAGTGTAAATTATAATTGTGTGGTTGTATAGGAGCATAATGGAGTCGACTGTGGTGATTTGGAAGGTTTCAAAGGAAACCCTACCCGTTATCTCCACACCCACATAATTTATTTTAACTGAAAATTATTGGGCTTTTCCCTTGAAAATTGAGTTTCTCTTTCTTGTTTACAGGTGAGGACCTTTGTTTCAACTTCCAGCAAGCAATTTCTAGGTACAACTTTATTTTCAAAGTTTTTAACAAACCCTTCTTCTTTCAAGTTTCCTCCAGTTGATGTTGAGATTGTAACTCGACTCTAGTCTTAGGGTTTCTCTTAGGGTCAATATGTTATAATCATAGTTCTTGTCTCTTCAGAATTTTCTCTGTTAAGGGTTTCAGTCGTTTCCACTTTGGATTACTGCTAAGGATATCTATCTAATATAGCCTAATTTTATTGTCTTTTTTCAATCATATAATTATATTTTTCTACAACCCATGAAAGACATATTTTATTTTAAAGTTATTTTACTATATTAGAGTTAATATGCTTATAGTAACTGTCACTATAATGTGATATTTCTTGTAATTCAATGAGGTAATGTAATTATTATCCATTGTGGTTATCATAAGGGCTAGTTAACAATTACAATAATTTTCTTCTGTAAATATTTAGTCACACATTATTGGCCCTCCTAAACCTGTGAAGGACCGGATTTTTTTGTGTTCCCTGTATATTAGTTTTAAATTATTTCACTTATGGCCATTATTGTCGATGCAAGTGACATCTTGGCATTTTATGGAAATCGTACATTGTTATTTTCTGGGATTTTCTATTGTAATGCAATGTTAGCACTTTCCATTAATTCCTTAAGATAAATTTGTTCTTGGATAATAGTTTCTTTCATTTTGATTGCGTGCTACAATGTAATAATAATGTCAAGCATATGTACAATTTCTATTATTCTTGTAGGGGTTGCATGCTTTCTCAAATTATTATTGTATTCTTTCGCACTCACACATGATGTAGCAGAGTTATAACACTAGGTATAGTTGTTACTATGCTCACTTTATTATCATGGTTTAGTCTTAAACCAAGTTATTTGTTTATGTTTGAATCTTGCCACATCAAGATTTACTAGCCTTGATGGGTTATTTTTGGAACCATATGTTCATTAATGTGATTGATTGTTTTAAATTTTTTATGGTTTAATATTGAAATGCCTTTATTTTGTAACTTTTTGTATGGGTTTTCTAGTGTATGTATAGATGATTATACTCACAACTTATCTTCCCTATAAATGGATTTATTTGCTTGTCGAGGGTGTTAATAACTTGGTTTCGTTGCGAATAATGAAAGTTTACCATCTACTCGGGACTGTGGAGAGCAGAGGCGAAAAATAAAAAAAACTAGGGTTACAGAGTTGCTGCAGAGGCAACGATCCATGGAAGGGCGCAAAGGAGGGAGCTCCACTCCCTCCTTCAAGCAAGCTGTGACCAGCAGGGGAAAAAAACCTATGGAAAATGATAGAGGATCTTCAATGGGAAGGAATAAGAACAGTGAAGAGGAACAAAATGGACAGGAATCCAAGGAGAAAAGTATTATTAAAGAGAATGAGGAACAAGACAAGGAACAGGGAACAAAAAACAAAGCACACATGGGCCCATGTAAGCCCAAATCTATTGTAACTCCCAGAGTCACATTAAATGAGCCTGCTCTGCAGGAGCACAGGGAATATATGCAAACCTATGCAATCATTTGCAAATTCATGGGTTTGTGGCCCACTGAAAAAGCCTTACAAATATGGATAAGATACCACTGGAAACCAAAAGGAAGCATTGGCCTACACCTAGGTTCAGAGGGTTTCTTTACCGTGGTTTTTGTGAACATCGAAGACAAGGATAAAGTTTTTGAAGGTGGGCCCTACTTCTTTGTTGCTGCATGTCTCTATATGCGACCTTGGAACATGAATTTTGTCCCAGAACATGAGACACTTACTTCAGTACCATTTTGGGTAAGGCTCTATTCTCTTCCGCTTGATTATTAGTAAATAGAATCCTTAACAGCCATAGGAAATAAGCTAGGACGGTTTGTTAAAGCTTCTGAAGCCACTAGGAGGGGAAAGTATACTTCCTTTTCTTGGATCTGTGTGGAGATGGATCTCCCTGGAGCTCTTCCAGATGAGATAATCTTGGAAGTTTATGATGAAGAATGGTTCCAAACCATAGACTATGAACATATACCATCTAGATGTCGCAAATGTCATGAACATGGACACCTATTCAGGGATTGCCCTCTCACTAAAATAGAGAATAAGAGTAAAGCTATTGCTATGAAAGACTCTGAAAGCTTTCACAAAATGGAAAACAAAGGAAAAGGAAACAAGAAGGGAACAAAAGCATAGAAATCTAAAGGAAAAAAAACCAGCCAAATCAGGTTTCGAGTCTTGGAAGTGGAAGAAGAAGATAACACAGCAGACCAGACGAAGGGGGAAGTATTAATGGAAGAAGGGAAAGTAGAGGAGTTCAATAAAGCCCAACAACTATATATATGGAAAACCCAAAACAAAGGACCAGAGAGGAAAAGGAGCAAGGAAAAGCAGAGCAATGAAGCGGTAAAAATGACAAAACCCATGCCTGGATTAGCACCCAGAAACCCAGGGAAAAAAAGAGGCAAGAAAAAGCAGATTAAGTTATTAAGTAAATGTGGAAAACTAATGATAGACTCAGGTAAGATGAAAGACCTAACCAACTACTCCTTTACCAATCTTTAATAATGAAGTTTACTTCTTGGAATATTAGAGGTCTTGGTAGTAAAAGAAAACAGAGATTGATTAGTAACAGAATGAAACAAATAGCTCCGGATGTGATCTTCATCCAGGAAACCAAATGTTCCATTCATAAATTAAAATAAGTTTATAGCAGGTGGCTCAATAGTTATGAGTTTCTGGAAGTCAAAGCGGAGAATACAACAGGAGGTATACTCACCCTTTGGAATCCTAAGAAAATAGAAATTTTAGATGTCGAAGCATCTTGAGATTATCTTTTTGTGGTCATCCAGCCTGTCAGAGATAAGGAAGCCTACCTAATCACCAATGTGTATGGACCCCAAAGAATGGAAGGAAAACTAAAATTTCTTGATTCTCTAGAGGAACTAAGGGACAGACATGCAGGTATGCCATGGATACTGGGAGGGGATTTTAACATGATTAAATTGCTTTCAGAGAAAAAATGTGGAACTAGAATTCAAAGTCAAGACTCTCTGAAGTTTCAGTCTTTTACAGACATTATGAAGTTAGTGGACATTACAACTAGTAATGGTATTTTTACTTGGAACAATAAAAGAGGAGGAGAGTCTCAGGTGGCTTAAAAATTGGATAGATTCATGATATCTAAAGACCTTATTCTCAATAATAAGGAAATTTCAACAAGAATCCTACCCTTTGGAGGATCTAACCATTGGTCGATTTATCTGGAGGTGCAGAGTATTGGTACTCCAAGGAATAGACCTTTTCGCTTTGAAAACATCTGGCTTTCTCATCCAGATTTCAACAGTAATATTGCCAAATGGTGGGCAAAATATTTGAATATTCGGGCCACCAGAATGTTCCTTCTTCAAAAAAGACTAAAACACATTAAGCTTAAGCTCAAGGAATGGAACAAGAATGAACATGGCAACATTTTTGTAGCCAAAAAAGCAGTAGTAGGAAAGATGCAGGAACTCAACCAAGCCCTTATCACAGATGGCTTTGATGAAACCAGGAATGATCAGGTCACCAAACGCCATCAAGAATGGGAGGAATTATGCAAACAAGAGGAAATATTTTCGAGGCAAAAATCGAGGGTTCAATGGCTCAAAGAGGGAGAAAGAAATACTAGCTTCTTCCATAGATCCACAATGGCGAACGAAGTTCATAACAGAATTTCAGTGATCAAGGATGAAAGAGGCATTCTTCACAACTCGCATGCTGAAATAGAAAAAGCTTTGGTCAAGCACTTTCAAGGCATTTCCAAAGAAACTTTTTATAACAGAGAGAATTCCATTAGAAACTTCACAAGACACATTCCTAGGCTGGTGTCGAGTGAGGACAATTTCAACCTTAACAAGCTAGTAACCGAGGAGGAAGTTAGCAAAGTGCTCAAAGAAATGAAAAATGGTAAAGCACCGGGCCCAGACGGTTTCAATGTTGATTTCTTCAAAGCCTATTGGAGCATTGTTAAAAAGGACATTCTAAATGTGGTAGAAGATTGCAGGATGAATAAAACTATTCTGAAAGCTCTGAACACTTCTTTCATTGCTCTTATCCCCAAGCAATAGGCTTCTCAGACTCTGGACAAATTTATACCAATATCTTTATGTAATGTGGTCGACAAGATAATATCAAAAGTGGTGGAAAATAGACTCAAACCTCTCCTTCCATCCCTGGTTTCTGTGGAACAACCTAGTTATGTGGAAGGAAGGCAAATTCTCAACTATATGATTCAAGCTCATGAGGTGGTTCATTCTTTAACTATCAACCGAAAAGCTGGTATTATCATGCAATTGGACATTGCTAAAGCCTATGATAAACTAAGCTGGAACTATATCAGGAAAATACGTATTGCTTTTGGGTTTAATCACAACTAGGTAAGATGGATCTTGGCCCTGGTTACCTCCTCAAGTTTCTCTATTTTGGTCAATGGCTCTCCCTCTTAAACATTTCTTCCCTCTAGAGGCCTCAAACAGGGGGACCCACTCTCTCCCTTTCTCTTCATCCTTATGATGGAAGGATTGGGTCAATCTATCAATCATGCCAAAGAAGTCGGTAAGATCAAAGCTCTCCAACTCTCTGATAGGGGTCAGGCTTGGACACATCAACAGACTGTGGATGTCACCATGCTGCAAGGAATCCCTACTGTCAAAGAAGCTCATGCATTCAAAATATTTGGGGATACCTCTAACTGCTAAGCCGCTACACAAAATCATATGGGAGATGATTATCAACAAACTACAAGACAAAATCAGAAAATGGATGGTTAGATCCTTAAACCTGGCTGACAGACTAGTGCTCACAAAGGTTGTTCTACAATCAATCCCATTTTTTATGATTTCTGTTCTCCCAACTCCTAAAGGAGTTTTGCAGCTTATAAAAAACATACAAAGAAACTTTCTTTGGGGAAAGGGGGATGTAAAGAAAAAATGGGCCTTGGTAGCTTGGGAAAAAATCTGCAAACCTAGAAATTATGGAGGACTAGGATTGGATGATCTTGAAATTTTAAGCAAAGCTCTAGGAGCTAAATTATGGTGGTGTTGGCTAAAAGAACCAAAGGCTTAGTTGGCTACAATTTGGCAAGAAAAATATGCTAGTTCATGGCCTAGTGAGGATCATATAAGAATGGATGGTAATATCAAGAGATCACACATATGGAACAAGGCCTGGGACAATAGAGGTCTAGTTCAAGAGAATGGCTTCTAGGAAATTAGAGAGGGAAACTTAGCTCTATTTTGGGAGGATAGATGGCAACAGGAACCCATTCTATTGAAAGAAGAATTAAAGGAACTAAAGGCAAAGACAGATGCTAAAGGATTAATCAAAGTTAAGGATTTCTGGGATCAGACCTACAATGCAGGAAAGTGGAGAAAATGGAGGAAATTTGATCTTAAAAATGAAAACTCTTTAAAAGACGAAGCTGAAGTAATAATGCAAGAGTTAGATCGAAGGAAAATTCTTATTACAAAAAGGAATGACCAGCTAATATGGGGCAACAACAATGAGGGCACCTTTAATCTTAAAGATGAAAAAAAAATTCTCCTTGGTTTGGCTTCCCAAGCTCCGGATAAAGCATGGCAAAGACTTTGGAGTCAACAAGGTTGGATGAAAATTAAACTCTTTACATGGCTGGTGCAACACAGGAAGATTTTGACTTGGGACAATATTAGGAAAAGAGGTGTTTTGCGGCCCTCCAGGTGCCAGCTCTATGAAATGCAAGAGGAAACAATGGAGCATCTTCTCAACAACTGCTCCTTTTCCTCCAAGCTATGGGATTATTTTTCCTCCATCCTCCAGCAGTTGGATAGAGACCTTGGAAGCATCATCAACACCCTAAGCAAGTAGAGAAGCAATTTCACGAATAACGAAGTTCTTAGCACTGCCTGGGATCTAACACCAGGCTTCATCATCTGGAACACATGGAAAGAAAGGAACAATACGATATTCAAGGAAAAAAAACCGCCCCTGTTCCTTCATGATCAGATCCTAAAACAGCTACAAGAGACTGTGAGCTCCATTGTCTGAAATCTTCTTGTGAATCCTCCAGCTTTGTAATCCAAGCTAGAGGATTCTCTGCCAGCTTGTATTACAAAGTTTGATTCCTCAAAGCCTGGGCAGGAAGAATCTCTTTAAAGACTCGGAGCTTGATTTTTGGCAACCTCTGCCCAAGGGATTTTTGAAGTTCAACATTGACAGAGCCTCAAAGGGAAACCCGGGTACAGCAGGTCATGGCGGAGTTTTAAGGGATGAAAAAGGGAATATCTTGTTTATTTTCCATGGTCATCTTGGAAAGGCCACCAACAATATGGCAGAAATTCTGGCTATGGAACATTGTTTAGAATTTCTGCTTTTAGATAATCGACACAATGTGATTGTTGAAGCGGATTCTGAGTTAATCATTCACTCAGTCAAGAAGATTAGCTAGGGTACTGCACCGGAAAAGGTCTTAAAGAACTGGAGGCTCAATCATATCTTTCAAAGGATCCACAACAACCTTCTAGGCCTCCGTACCATAACTTTTAAACATGTTCGAAGGACGGCCAACAAGCTAGCGGATCTCCTGGCCAATCAAGGAGTGAATTGCGCAGAGGAAAAATTTGCAACAAAATGGCAAGAGCTAACTCAACTGAGTCTTAAGGCGAAATGCCATGATCAAGCCAAAGAAGATTGGTTGATGTTTAGAAGTAGGACCATGGAGGGTAACACTGATAACCTTGAAGCGGTATGAGTAGAGGAGTGTACTCTTTTAGTTTTACAGTGAATAGAGAGCTTTGGTAGTTTATTGGTCAGAGAAGCAAGCTCATTCAGAGCCTCTATGGCTGCAAAGCAGGTGGCTTTCCTCTAAGGGTTTCAGACAGGCTAGTCAAGGCATCTTCTCACAATATCTTTGGCAAGCTGGTTTGTCGTGTGGACAGGAGTAGGGTACTCTTGGTGCCCTCAACTTACATTTTCTTTCGCCTCTGAAAGGTTTTCAATTTCCTGAGCGGTTTTTGAAGCCCCGCGAGTGGGAAGTAGTTTCAAAATTTTCACCGCGATCACATTCAGTGATTAACACGTGGAAGAGGGACCGTTTGAAAAACCGTTGTGATCGCACGTTAAATGGCGGCATGTAGCGTCTTGCGATATTCTTTTCTACCGTTGGATCTGTTGAATGAGATCTATGGCCGGTTTTTAATGGGCTTGTTTGTGGGGCCAGGTTGTTTAGGTCGGACAGTCGTTCTTGGTCAACTACTCTTCTCCACTATTGGTTTTAATTATAGATTAGTGTTATAGAGTTTTGTTACGAACAACTGTTCGGTTCGCTTTTATTTGTGCATCTTAGGTTGCTCCTTTTCCGAGACTGTAGTCCTTTGGTCTTGGATTTATTTTTTTTTCACCATAGGTTGGCATCACCATGGGTTGGTGCCCATTCTGTTCATGGGCGTGTGTAATATATGTAAGTTAGTTTTGAATTAATGCCATAGAAGGATCGTCTCTTGCACTAGAAAAAAAAAAAACCTTGTTGTCATTCCAACAATGACCCTCCAAAATTTTTGTATAATGCAATTTAAGAGCCTACATGAATTGTCATTCCAAGCTATCTTATGTCATCATGTTGTGTGATTTACTATTTTATGTTTTCTCTAAGTGTCTCATCCTCCTAAGTCAATTTTTTCTAAGTTTCATCACCTTACGCTTAGAATCACTTGTGTTATATTCTCTAAATATAGGTTAAGTCATATATTTTCTTGACTTAGTAACTAGCTTTTTCCACCATTCAACAAAAAAAAAAAAAAAAATCAAAGAAAGGCACTTTTAAAGAAAAAACATACGTCAATATTACGAAGAGTTTCTCTCTTGTTGAGTGCACTCCTTTGGGTTGAAAAATTGCAGCCTACTTGGATCAAACTCCTTCATGCTCAACCTATGCACCCTCACTTGAGTGCACTCCTTTGATACAAAGACTTGTGCCCTTCCTAACACATGAATGTACTTTTCTTGTTGACTGCAGGAGCACTCATAGAAAAGAGGAGCCCACTTCACTTCGCTTAACTAACTCATTTTGTTGTCGACAAGTGGAGAGAATGCATGGGTTGGATTTGCATGTAATATACTTATAATAAGCTCAGTTAATAATTATTTCCCATAATCATTCTCATCCAGGTTGGGCCCACAAATTTGGATCAAGGAGCTCTTTGTCGATTTGCATTCTAAGCAAGCTTTGCATGTTGATTTTATTTATTTACTTTAATGTTTTCATTGTCGATCTTTCTTTCGTTGGTGGCATTTCAATTCTTTTCAGCTATGTTACTAGAATTTCAATTCATTCTTCCTTCTACAAGTGTCAAGTTATTATCGTAGGTTGGGACTCTTCACCTTCTGTAGCTTTTCATATTCCAGTCATGATTGCAACAAAATCCATAAGAAAATGTAGATATTTTCTCTCAACATTTCTATCATTCCATATTTTTGTTGGACTTGTCCTTGATCCATTGTAAGAAAGAGTTCACTTTTGGAAGCAAACACTTGACTATCTCATAATAATGCACCTAGAAAGATGAGTTTTATTCAAGAGAGCACTCCTTCGTCACAAAGGACTACACCCTCCTTGAATGCATCAGTGTATGCTGAAGGCTTGAGTGTTTTCCCCTTCGTCTCTTCAACATTCGCCCTTACAAACTCCTTGTCTTCTTGATTACATGAGTACACCTTGATGACCTAAATCCTAAACCCTTTGTCACTTTGGAGTCTGCCCTTGTGCCCTCTTAGCCTCTTTGAGTGCATGGGTGCACCTTGAACTCACGAATGATTTTCCTTTGTGCTTTTTCTCTCTTTCTTGAGTGCATGGGTGCACCCCAAAGCCTTGAGTGAGCCTTGACCATCCTTCATGCTCTAACAATACACCCTCCTTGTTTTCATGCAGATTTCCTGATTGTACAAGAAACTATGTCCCATCATTGATAGGCCTATACTCTTAGCTACATTTGATGCATTTTTTATTATGATATGCTAAGTTATTGCTTGTAATAGATAGAGAATTTCATAAAACTAATAGTTTTTGTCATGAGTGTGCTTCCACATACAAGTGTTCAAACTTCTAGTATTGTTACTTCTTCATCATATGTTGGAAAGATGCCTCTCACAACATGTCGAGAGGCCTCCAAAGAAGCTTTAGAAGCAAGAACTGAAAAAGCAGTAGAAGTCACAAAGCCTACCATTCGTATTCTTATAGATACATGGTGCAACATAGACAAGTATACTGAGGTCTGGTGGAAAGACATAAAATACACATTCATGTAGAAATAGTTCTTTGAAAACTTGGAAGATTTGGAAGTATAAATTAATATCAAGCGATCTAAGAATAGACATGATTGCATGCAGGTTCCTAGTCATTCCTTGTGTAGAAAGGGTTGAATGGATTCTTACACACAAGGATGAATCATATCTGGTGCTTTGTAGTGAAAGCGGTGGTCATCTTGCCTCTTATTGTGGAGAAGACATGCAAACCTATTATAAGATGTTAAAGCCCACAAAGTATTCCAATACCAATGTTTACACTAGATGGGTTGATATCAATACAAGTGACATCATCAAATTCTGGTGTTGAGAGCTTGGCAAGTTTCGACACCATCCATATGCAATTTGCCTAACTAAGATTATCGATGAAATAATGTAGAATTAATTTAAGAGAACTCTATAGATATGCCCAACATGGTGATCACTTACGGAAAAACCTTCAATCAGTTAGATTTACTTTATTTTGAGTTGCAACATCATGTTCGGTAGGTTAAAGCATCTGTAAGGTCAAACCAAGCACTAGAGTTCTATATGTATGCATTTCTATTGGATGAGATTTGTGAATGCTATGCATTCCTAGAAATGTATTGAAAATTGAAACCACAATATAAGTTTCTAGTTTACTTCCACCGTATGGTGTTTTCAGATTTGAGTTTCAAAGGGCCATACAAAATATTAGTAGAACATTTCTTCCTAGTCATATTTTAGATGATATATGAGATTGATCCTCCTTGCATGACCAACCAATTAGAGGAGTCATTACATGATATCATGGATTTGTTTGATGTGTCTAAAGGTACATACATTTGATGCTTTGTATGTTAGATTTATCCTCATATAATGCGGTGATATGTAACTAATAAGGTGGTCCTGCAAGAAGTGGCTTATAACTTGAATAAAGGGTTATCAGGAGTCCTTCACAGAAGGATGAAAGTGCCTTGGTCCACTTTCCCTTTGAGGATTGAATTGTATGATCTAAAGAACAATAAGGAAGAAGAGACAGAAATAAAGGAGCAATATTTGTCTCACTTTATAGTCAAGGACCTTCATGAGTATGAACCTAGAAGAGTGTGCAGGTAACATTGTGAAGGTATTGGTTTCGCTGCGGGATATTCATCAATATGTACCACAAAAGATGAGAAGATAAAAAAATAGTAGATGTAGTAAGAAGAACACATCCAACAATTGAGGTCATCTCCCCCCATGTTCCACCAGCTCAAGATATATAGGTACAAGAGGCACCAAAAACAACTCCTCAAACAAAGAGTGCATCTCCCAGGAAAATGATCAAGCATGATTCGATAGTTGAAACTAGCAGGAAATGGAAAGTTGATCCTTTGAATAAGGGAGAAATTAAATATCAACAGGAAAGGAGAGAATTATAGGCAAATATGCAACAAAAATAAGAGGAGAAGAGGAAGCAAGAAGACTTTACCAGGAATTGTGTGGATAAATAGTAGGAAAGAAGGAGAGTAGAAGAATAGCAAAAAAAGTAATCACAGGAGGAAGAGGCAACATAGGGACAGGAGGAAGAACAATTGACTCAAGAAATAGAGGAATATGATTCCATCTAACCCATAGATGATGAACCAGGTTCTCTGGTAGAACCTCCTCTTATTTGTGGTCATCTCCCATTTCATGAAATGGGAATCACACCTCCATTGGACGATAGATTCATGGATGTGTGAAATTTCATGTTTGATTTGCTCAAGAAAAGGATCATGCAACAAAGGTGAAGATATTCCCAAAGTTATCCTCAAAATCTAGTATCTATATCCATAGAAAAGGTAATAACTATTAATACTAGGAAGAATATTTGGGAAATCATGGCAGCTAATGTAGCATTCACTACAGTAGGATAGGATAAACTGAAGTATGTTTTGAATGAGAATGCATGATTAAGGAAAGAGTTAATTGCATTAAAGAAACAAGTGGAAAACCTTGCTTTGGAAAATCAGCTGTTATATTTACACAGCGTCAACACATCAAAATTTTAGTCATCCATATAGGAGGAATTGGGGCCAATGGAGGATAAAATGGAACAATTGTATGATGAAATAATACTTCTTCATGAAATAGTGGCACCCCTTTTTGGTATAAAAAGAATTCTCAAGAAGTCCTTCAACTCATGAAAGTGGAAAACAAAGCAATTCATCAACTTCGGGAATGGGCTGGCAAATCTGCAAATGTTCCGCAATAGTTGGTTAAGAAGGATAACATTGTCACTGATATAGATGAAGTAGAGTTGAGGCTCAGTCATTAGAATTATCTCCATCTTGGAGAATAGTCGACTAACACTATTGTTGCATATAATCAACTGCACAATGGTTTAGAGTCTCTAGCACAAAAACACAGGATCAATGGGAGCAATTGGAGAGATAAGAGGCAAGGAAATCATATTTTAGGAAGTGAGGCAATACATTGATCAAATCAAGAATATATCAGCACAAGAAGGCTTGGATATCACAAAAAACATTATTCTACAATATTCCATTGCACAAGCTAAAGCTCATATGAAATTGTCATGGTTATGGAATAATGTACAATTAAGCTCTGAGACCATTTTTACATAAGCACGAGAGGTGAATATGCGATTTGCAGTGGACTTGTTAGTTATGATCAAAGTCATTGATATGGAGTTCAAAATGTGGCACACATACATTACTAATGACCTCCATGAAGAAGAAAATGACTTTTCAATTCAGTAGCATCTTTGTCCTATTAGCAGTTTTGTCTCATATACCCACCATATTATATGTATTTTGTCATTAGTAATGAGTGTAATGTAAAGAAGTCCAAGAGACACATGTGGAATATAAAATATCATGTATAGAATATGAAAGGGAATATGGAATTCCATAGGTCATAGAAGTTAAAGTGGCATGAGGTTAAAGGTCATTGTTATTTGTTATAAATAGCTCCTCATAAATCAAATATGGGGCTTGTGTTCTTAGAATCCTTGCTTGGCTTCTCTTTTAGTGCATAGGACATAAATCATTCTTTGGAGAATCAATTTGTGGCTTCATGTTCCATTACTCGATCTAATGTTTCACCTCTGTAACAATGTACTTGGAATATTTCATTTATATTTAGAAGCTTTATGAGCCAACACTTCTTCATGCATGTACCATGGGCATAGTAAGACTATTCTTGTTATGTTTGAGGTATATGTTGTCTTCATTACATATTAAGACTAATGAACTATTTCATTTCTTAGATATGGATATTTTTGAATGAGTGTTATTATGATTTCATGATTGTTGTTTATCTTGTTAACTAATTTGCAAGTAATAAACAAGCCTATCTCTTCACTCTCAGGTCTCCCTTAGGATAGTAAAATTACTTCCCTAGATGAAGGCTTGTTTTCCTTTATCAGCTGTAGAAGTTCCCTATGCATCTTACATTTGGTGTCACACAAAGCTTACATACTTGTTTCCCCAATGAGGTGTTCATCATCCCTTGTGTATGTACTATAACTAAGGAATATCTCCAAAACCTTTGCAATGGTGGCCAAACCATACAGCCATATGGGACTCCTACACCAAACAGTGTGAGGTCTAATTGGGACCTCACATCGGGGAGATCCCCTGCATGTTGGCGGTATCTAGCATTGTCAACATTTTGGTGCTAGAAGGAGGGCTGGATGAGACGTTCACCCCATGAAGTCTATTAGAATCTCTTACCTTTAATTATCTCATCCTAAATCATAATCCTGAGGTGTTTTTTTGAACCAAATATCTTTCACTCCCCACATAATATCTACATAACTTGTCACAATTAAAATCCGATGGTAAGGGTACAACAATTATCCTTGATTACGTAATTGGTTTTGTTCAATTTGTTTTTTCAAGTGGTTCTTATTATTAATAAATCCTTGCAAGTTTGTTCACCCTTACATTGGATGGTCGTGCTAAGCAATGGTGTTATTCTCTACCAATTACTTCTATCTTATCTTTTAAGAAATTGGTTAATGATCTTTGTCGTGTTTTTGACAACCATAAATGTAAATATGCTCTAAATGAAAGCAATTGAATTAAAGTAAAATCAAATGAATCTCTTGAACAATTTATTGCCTGGGTCCTACATATTTGCTATGAATTTCATGATGAGGATGTGGACTGGAGATTCTTAGATGATTTTTTTTTCTTCTTGGTCAGGATTTCACAAAAAAAAAATGAAATGAACTCATCATGTACTTACATTAAAAAGAAATTCCCATATCCAAAAGAAGAATATGATGTCCCTTTTATTCCTTGTCCCCCTCCTTTTTATGCTCTCTGTTTCAAAACTGAACCGATTAGTAAGATGGAAGATCAATTTACTTATGAGGAATCAACTTATCTTTCACATATTTCCCTAGATGATGATTTACTTGATCATATTAATTAATCATATTTGAATCTTGATAATCCCCTTATCGATCTAGCACTTGTTAATCAAGTTGAATCCTTAAACAATGATGACCCCCATCATTTCCTTTTTTCTGAATTGTATGGTAATGACTTTTCAAGTTTCGTGGATTTATCTTTGTCCCCACAAGAACATTTGGATTTGCGGAATTTTACAATTGTTAGGAAACTAGCTCACAAAAAGATAGAAAAGATAGATCAACGCCTTAGAATTCAGCCTCTTCGAGGGGGAAAACTCCTTTACATTACACAAATGAACAATTCTTGGATGATACAAATGGCTAAACCTCCCTTCTATATATAGGAGTCTAAGGGGTCAAAATATAATCAAGTCGACCTAACAGTAATAACATAAGGGCACAACAATAACAGTAGTGGGTTTCTATGGGGCACACTAATAACAATATGGGGATAATAAGGGCACAATAATAACAATAAGGGATACAATGACAATAGCAATGGGAGAATCACTAGTATTATAGGGACCTAACATGCCACTCTCCTTCCAAAAAGAATTGTCCTCAACTCTTAAGTAGTACTGGATGCTTCTGTATAAAATTCTCATCCTCCCATGTCGAATCTTCAGTGGATAAGTTATTCCACTTGATGATATACTCCAAAATTGATCGATTTCATAGCTAACGAGTTCTTGTTTTTGTGACTTCTTCCAGTTCCAATATGATTTTTCCATCCTAGTGAAGTTCTAGCAATATTGTTTGAACTGGGAGCTTGTCACCTATAACCTTATTTAAACATGAAACATGGAAAACTAGGTGCACTCAGGAAGCTGCAGGAAGATTCAATTTGTATGCCATAGTACTAGTCTTTTGCAACACCTTGTATGGACCATAATACTTTTGTGATAATTTATTATCCTTCTTAGCTTGCTTGAGGGACATTTGTTTATATGGTTGTAGTCGTAGGAATACCCAGTCACCTACATCAAAACTTCTTTCACTGCGGTGTTCATCTACCTGTTGTTTCATTCTATTCTGTGCCAACGTGAGGTTATCCTTTAAGGGTTGGAGAACTTGTCGTTGATTCTTGATGTGATGTTCCACTACTTGAACCTTATAATTTTCTCTTAAATATGATGTGATGGATGGTGGATGATATCCATAAAGTGCCATAAATGGGATCATTTTTTCTGCAGTATGGAAGGAAGTGTTATACCACCATTCAGCGAGAGGCAACCATTTGACCCATTATGTATGTTTAATAGATACAAAGAAATGAATATATCCTTCCAAACATTTGTTTACTATCTCAGTTTGCCCATCAGATTGAGGATGAGAAGATGAGCTATGAGGTAACTGAGTACCAAGACAAGAAAATAATTGTGTCCAAAAATTTCCAGTGAAAATGGGATCTTTGTTGCTTACAATAATCTTTGGGTTTCCATGTAACTTTTTAATTGTTTCCATAAATGTTGTACAAATTGTACTGGCTTTAAATGGATGTGATAATGCACAAAAGTGTGCATACTTGGTAAGTCTGTCAACTACCACCATGATGACACTCTTTCCCTCAGACTTGGGTAAACCTGTGATAAAATCCATTGAAACCTCCTCCCAACGTTGGCTTGGAATGGATAAAGGTTGTAATAGACCTCGGGTGTTAATTGTTTCAACTTTATTTTCTTGGCAAACCAAACATTCCGCCACAAACTTTTGAATATCTGATTTAAGGCCATCCCAAAAAAATTCCTTCTTAACCCTGTGGTAATTTTTAAAAATCCTGAGTGTTCTTCTAATGGAGAAGTGTGCAATTCCATAAGAATATTTTGTTTGAGTTGGGAATTCTTACATAGGTATAAGCAATATTTGTCCATAACAAATCATTTTTCCAACTAAATGTATCAGACGTACTGGAATCTTGTTTTAATTTTCGAATAAGTGCCCACACTTCTTCATCATTTTCCATTCCTCCCTTGCTTCGTTTATCCAATTTGGTTGGATAATAGAAATGGTGCACAACAATGCTTCCACATCCTCATCCTTTCTTGAGAGTGCATCTGCCACCACATTTTGCTTCCCTTTATTGTAGATGATTTCAAAGTCATAACCCAACATCTTTGTGACCCACTTTTGTTGCTCTTCAGAGGATAATCTTTGTTCTAAAAAGTATTTAAGGCTATCATGATCCGTTTTTACCTTGAAGTGTCTTCCCATTAGGTAGGGTCGCCATTTCTTAAGTGCATGGAGTATTGCCAACATTTCCTTCTCATAAATAGCTTTGTGTAAAAACTTTCCCTTGATTGGACGCCTTTCAAAAGCAATGGGGCTTTCATCTTGCATTAGAACAGCACCAATTCCATTTCCTAAATCATCACATTCCACAATAAAGGTTTTTGTGAAGTTCGGTGTAGCTAAGACCGGTGCTTGGCACATTGCCTCTTTAAGATGTTCAAAGGCCTTTGTTGCTTCCAGAGTCCATGAAAATGCATCTTTCCTCAACAATGTTGTTAGAGGTGCCGCTATTCTCCCATAATTCTTAACAAACTTGCGATAACACCCTGTCAACCCGAGAAATCCTCGCAGATGCTTTATGGTTGTGGGGATTTTCCATTCCTTAATGGCTTTAATTTTGCTAGGGTCTACCTTAACTCCTTCATGAGATACAATATGACCCAGATATTCCACCTCTTGTACTCCAAAGAAACATTTGGATCTTTTTTGCATATAATTGTTTCTCCTCCAATAGTTGTAGCACCCTGTCAACATGTTCAACATGATCCTTCCAAGACTTGTTGTAGATTAGTATATCATCAAAAAATACTAACACAAATTTTCTAAAGAATGGTTTGAACATTGAATTCATCAAACCTTGAAATGTTGAAGGTGCATTGGTAAGGCCAAAAGGCATGACCAAAAATTCATAATGACCCTCATGAGTTCTAAATGTTGTTTTCGAAATGTCTTCAATCTTCATTATGATTTGATGATATCTTGAATGAAGATCCAACTTTGTGAAGTAAATTGATCGATGCAATTCATCTGCTAATTCATCAATGACAGGAATGGGAAACTTATCTTTAATAGTGAGCTTGTTGAGCTCCCTATAATCTTGACACATGCGCCATGATCCATCCTTCTTGTGCACCAATACTACTGGAGCAGAGAAAGAACTTTGTCTAGGTTGAATTATACCAACCTCTAGCATTTCTGCAACCATACGTTTCATTTCACTCTTCTGGGCATAGGATATATGTACGACCTGATGTTTGGAGGAACACTTCCTCGAAAAAAATCAATAGCATGATCATGCTCACGAATAGGTGGGAGGTGTTTGGGAGCCTCAAATACCATGGAATGATCCTCCAAGACTTTTTGGAGGTTTGGAGAAATAGATGATTTCGATGTGGGAACCACTAGCGAACATAATTGTGAAATTACGCCTTGTTGTTCCTTCTTTAGAAGCATTTTCATACCATTAGATTTGATTATATTTCCTGGTTTCCCTACAATACCCCTTAATTCAACTTCCTTTCCTTTTGCACAAAATTTCATGAAAATTTCTTGAAAATTAAAAGCTATTGTACCCAAGGATTGTAGCCATTGGACCGCTAGTACAACATCAACACCACCCATTGGAATGGAAAGCATTGGGCTATTAAATACATATTCTCCTATGGATAGCATGATATTATGGCACTTTCCAGAGCAATGTATGGTTCCTCCACTTGCAACCATCACTTTACACTCTTGTGTTGGATATAAGAAGCAATTCAATTCCTTGGCTATCTTACAATGAATAAAATTATGGGTACTTCCTGAATCAGTCAACACTATTACCTTTTTCTCCTTGATATGTCCTTCTGTCTTGATAGTTTGAGGAGTGGTAATTCCAACCAATGCATTACAAGATATGGTCGGATAAATTTCTTCATTATCTAGGGTTTGTTCCTGAAGCATATCCTCTTCTTTTGACATTTCTTATTCTTTTTCTTCCTCCTATTCATAATCTATGTAGAATAATTTCTTCTCAGCACACTTATGACCTTTAGTGTATTTGCTATCACAATTGTAACAAAGCATGTTTGCTCTTTTTTCTTCCAATTTTTGTGGTGTAAACCTTGTAGGTTGTGGAAGGCTAGGGGCAACAACACTTCCATATTTAAATTTGTGAGTGGTAGGCTTCCTGGTTGCCATAATTTTGCTTCCCATTTTTCTTTCTAACGTGAATGCCTTCTCTAATGAATCAAGTTCCCAAAGACGAACCTCATGTTGGATATTATAATTTAAAGTCCCTATGAACACATCAATCCTATGATCCTTTGGAATATATTTTACCCTTATGTTCAATTTTTGGAAGTCCTCAATGTGCTCCATCATTGAACCTTTTTGTTTTAGATTTATCAATCGGCTAAAAAAGGTGTTGCTTTTTGTATCCTCATAATGTGATATCATTTCTTCCATAAAAATTACACAAGTGACAATTTTTTTACGAGAGAAAAGCCATCGATACCATACAAACTGATTTGGTTCCAAATATAAGGTTGTAATACGTACCTTTTGTGTGTTTTGCACATTATGGAGATTGAAAAATTGCTCCATCTGTAGTATCCATGTTCCGGGATCCTTGCCATCAAACTTCCTCATATCAATTTTTGGAACATGGCGGACCTCCGATCCAACATTAGAGTCTATGAAATCATGATTAACATTTCTTTTGTTCTCATCAAGAGTTTCCTTTACTACCCTTTCAACATTAGTAACCATTTCTTGTAGCAACTTATTCAAATTTATCTTCAATTCTTCCATCTTGGCATGCATGCCATTCATCTTAGTGTCTGTGCCATCCATCTTAACTTGCATGCAATTCATATTAGCTTCCATGCCATTCATCTTGGCTTCAGTTACCTTTTGTGAGAGTGAAATTGTTTGTACTTGGTCTTGTAATTTAGATATATCATGTTGCATTTCTTCCACTTCTTCACGAATCATGCTAGATCTTTTGGGTTTCTGACTAGGTGTTCCCATTTTATTTCTTCAGGGCATCAATTAATGCTAATAATTATTCACTATTCCCTTTGAATTCCTTCAAACTAATTTTTCAAACCAATATTATGCAAAATTAAAAAAAATCTACACACCTTTTCTTCACTTTGTAAGAGCTCGATATTGAATCTGTTATATCTCTATAACTGTGGATCTCAAATATATAAAATTGAGTCCTACAATAGCCTTTTGAATCCTCTTTCTAACCCCACAAGTATGATCATTATTAGATTCTCCAAGGAAGCATTATGCCAAATCTCCCATAGTGACCTGATTATAGACTAGTTCAGTAGGGAGAACTTGTACGAACTTCCACATGTCCCTTTTTTGACCTTAGTACCTAAAACTAATATATAGAAAAATACAGGTCGTCCTCTTTCTGAAACTTCTTATGAAATTTCAATATGATGTTGAGAACAAAAGTTATAATAACTTTCCCTAGGTCACTTGTTTGGAATGTAATTCGGGAGTCTGCAAAAACCCTAACTTCCTAAAATCATATCTCCAGAAATATAAAAAGAGAAGCTATTAACTTTGGATCCGAAGTTCAGAAAGATTTTGGCTCAAATGGGTTTTGTTTTTAGCTTCTGAAACATCATAGAAAAGAAGTTATAGTTAAAAATCTATGATGACCTATTTGGAGCAGCAAAACCCTACAATCCAAAGCTCTGATACCAAATGTTAGGAAACTAGCTCACAAAAAGATAGAAAAGATAGATCAACGCCTTAGAATTCAGACTCTTCGAGGGGGAAACCTCCTTTACACTACAAAAATGAACAATTCTTGGATGATACAAATGACTAAAACTCCCTTCTATATATAGGAGTCTAAGGGGTCACAATATAATCAAGTTGACCTAATAGTAGTAACATAAGGGCACAACAATAACAATAGTGGGTTTCTATGGGGAACACTAATAACAATATGGGGACAATAGGGGCACAATAATAAAAATAAGGTATACAATGAAAATAGTAATGGGGGAATCACTAGTATTATAGAGACCTAACAAAAATGGACTCTGATGCAACTATTGAAGATTGTCTTTCAAGTATGTCTCATATTGATCAAGAAAGTGACATGCTTTTTATTGAGGATTTTTTTCATAATTTTAAAGATCTATCCAATGAGCCTCAATTCCCTTATGAATCTTTTGATTTGAATGATGAATCTTGTTTATACTATAAACTAACGATGTTTTCTTAATCTAACTTTCAATCTTTTCAGGGTTCAAATTCAAGTCAAGTGTACAGGTAAATTTAGCCTACGCTAATGGTTATGTTAGGTTCCTATCACCCCAACAATATTTGTGATTTTGTTCAGTTTAATATTTTCTTTTAGAATTTCATCATTAATGTCATATCATGGGATGTGGATTCTCTCTTGAGGAATTCTCATTTTTTATGTGTTCAACTCTTAAACCCTCAAGGTGGGAAATTTAATCATACTTTTGAACTTCATTTGCTACATACCACCTCATGAAAAATTTTAACCTGTGATGTGGAAACAAAGAGTGATACTAACTATTGTTAAATCATTTGATCTAACATCACTTCTACATCATCCATTGAAAAATTTAACTTGCACGACAACATGGATTGTGGTCAACCTATCGATATTGCTTTCAATATGGATTTTTCTTTGGTCAATATTTCTTGTCATGTTTTCCTAAAGGTTACCTCCATGATTCTATTAAAAATTTGCTTGAAGAGTCCTATCGATTAGGACCCATGTCTCATGGCATGTCGCTTCATGCATTTAATCAAGTCTTATACGGTGATGAACCTGGTAGATGTTGTTGTTGTGGAGTACTTTTTTCAATAGAGAAATTAAGTGTGTCACACCATTGTGCTTGCAATTTTTGTTTCTACCTATCACTAAAAATGTTTTGGTTGCTTATTCTCTTCACTACATTGTACCTCACTTTGATTTTACATGATCACATCATTCGACTTAAAATTAGGGAGCAACTTCTATGGATTCATTAGAAGTTCCATTTCACTTAACCCAACCTTGTAATTTATAATTTGGGATATGATAGGTTGAATTTAGTTAGATGCATTGCATTTTTGTTTTTTGTTTCATTTTCCACCATTTTTCTTTTTGGTTTCCATAGTTCTTGCATAAATCTAGTTTTGTGCTTCAAGACGATGTGGCTAATATTTCGTGAAAGGAAAGTTGTAGTAACATGAAACCCTTGGATTATCTATTACCAAATTCTTTGATTTGGTTTACATATTTAAATTCAATGATTTTTGGATGTAAACTAGATCCTTCAGCCTCTAAACCCTAAGAAAACTGTGATTCCCATATCTATTTAGGATTCACATTCCTACACTCAGTTGTGTTTGTTAATAGTGTTTTCTCACCTATCTATTTGAGTAGAGATAGATAAAAGGGAAAAAAATTTATTAGGCTAACTATCAAAGGTCTATAAAACTTATCTCTGAAGGATAAACCTATTATTCTCTCAATAAGTCGGGATCCCTCTTTCATCCAATTTTGAAAAAACAATAAATTCCTAAGCATAGTTCAATGAAAAAACAAAAAGGGTGAAAGAAGAGAAAGACATCCTACTCAAGGAGGTGAAGAAAGTGGATTTGTTGGGGTACTTTCCAGGTTCACTAGTAGCAAAGAAATGCTTGTGTTCCTAAAGTGGCTCCATTGGGGAATTTTCTAGGCCTGCTGGCAGCGGAGCAACACCAGAGATGAAAACTCATACTCTAATTAGTATTTGAACCATGGCTCTCTATTACCATTATTCTCACCAAAATGATTTGGCTTACTTTTTGTTGTGTTATACCAAGTAATCAAACAAAGAAGACTATATCTATAATCGAGTAGAATGGGAAGCTAAGGTAACTCATAGATTGAATTAATACTTCTTGGAAGATTGGGAATTCGTGCATAAATGAAACCAAAACATAGAAGCTGGGCTTCACTGAGTATGTCTCCAACTGTTGCCGCTATGAGAACGACCCTCGAAAAGTTTGGTCTAACTCAATTTTGGAGCCTATGTGAACTATCGTTCTAAGCTATCCTGTGTTCTCTCTAAGTGTCACATCCTCCTAACTCAATGTTTTTTAAGTGTTGTCACCTTATGATTAGAAGCACTTGTGTTATATTATCTAAATATAGGTGAATTCATAACTTTCATTGACTTAGTAACTAGCTTTGTCCACCATGAAAAACACACAAAAGTAAACAAAAACAAAAAAAGTAATTTTAAAGCAAAAGCACTTTTCAAGATGATGAGGAGTTTCTCTCTTGTTGAGCGCACTTCTTTGGGTTGAACAATTACACTCTACTTGGAGTGCACTCCTTCATGCTCAACCAGTGAATCCTCACTTTAGCACACTCATTTGACATGAAGACTTGCGCCCTTCCTAACTCATGCATGCACTTTTCTTGTTGCATGTGAGCGCAATCCTAGAAAATAGGAGTCCAATTCACTTATCTTAACTAACGGATTCACTTTTCGACAAGTGGCAAGAATGCATGGAATGTATTTGCAAGTAATATTATTATAATCAAGCCGGTTAATCATTATTTCCCATAATCATTCTAATCTTGGTTGGGAACACATCTTTGGATAACGAAGCTCTTTGTCTTTCTGCATTCCAAGTAAGTTTTGAATGTTGATTCCATTCATGTCCTTTGATGTTTTTATTTTCGATATTTCTTTCCTTGTTGGGATTTCACTTTGTTTCAACTTCTTTACTAACATTTCACTTCATTATTGCTTCGACAAGTGTTAAGTTGTTGTCACAAGTTGTGACTCTTCATATTATGTATCTTTTCATATTTTAGTCATGATTGTGACGGAATCCTCAAAAACTTATACATATTTCCTCTCAACAGTTCTATCATTCCATCTTATTGCTAAAATTTTCCTGAAGCCATTCCAAGAAAGAGCACACTTCTGGAAGCAAATACTTCACTATTGTAGAAAATTTCTCCCAAAAAGACAGGTTTTATTCAAGAGTTTACTCCTTCATCATGAAGAATTATGCCCTCCTTGAGCATGTGAGTGCACCCTAAAGGCTTGAGTGTTTTCCCATTCATCTCTTCAACATGCGCCCTTGTGTCCTCCTCATCTTATTGAGAAAATGAGTGCACCTTGATGGGTGTTAGTCCCTAAATTGTACCCTTTTTGACCATCTTTCTATCCTAAAACCATAACCATTTACCCCTGTTTTACCTATCATTTATGCCCTCATCTTGCACTAGTGCAAGAACGATGAAACATTTAACATTTACATTATATTTTACTTTTTTTATTCAAACTTAGCATTAATTAATTATTATTATGTGATTTCTCACTTGTAATTACTTTTTGTAACTCATTGATATCTCCTATGTTACTTAATAGTTAATGCTTACCTTGACCGCTGATTTTAGTGCAAAACGGATCTCGCACCAGTGCCAGCACCACAATTATCAGATCTCGCACTAGTGCCTACGATACAAATCTTGGCAACAAATCCAGACCCCCCTTGATTTCTACCTATTTTTGCATTGCCTTAGCCATGACCACCGAACACATCTGAAGGCAGTTGAGTCCCAACAATGACAGCAAGGCAATGTAGAGTAGCTGAGGTCAGATTTTGGAGAAATGGATAGCTGAAGATAGCCACGACATGTTTTGTTAAAACGCCTAATTTTGAAGGCCGCAAGCTTATTTTGTAAAAAATTATGCAATCTGTTGTAACGAAATTCTGCAAACAACATGTAACGAGAAGAATGATCCCCTTGGCCTTCGGCCGAGGATCTATATAAGAAGCAATGTAGATAGGACAAGTTAGAAAAGGAATAATTAAGTAAGTATATAGAACAGAGATAGAACCAAGAAGGTGATAACATGCTTGTCTTTCGTTATCACCCAATCTGGGCTGGATTGTAATCATGTATGTATTTGCTTTATGACTTAATAAGAAGAGAAAGAGCTCCACCTTACTATTCCACAACGCATCTTTCATGTTTTGAATGTTGATATATTGAGCCACTGCTGAGCAGCGTTTTTAATTAAAAGGGAAATGCGCTAGTTGGCTAGGGCCCAGCCAACCCAGCATGTTCTCCCTCTTTTTTGTCATTTTAATTCATGTTTTAAAATGGAAAGTGTGATTTACTTTACAGCCTTTAAATTCTTGTTTGAGTGAGAGCAGATCTGCCACATGAAGTAATTAAATTTCCTTTTCTTGCATTTGATTTCAACTGGTTTTCCCCACCTGGTCTGAGTAGGATAAGTTACCTGCACTAGTTCACGTTGGTGTGTTATTCACTTTCTGCAAATTTGTTTGATTTAGTTTTTTGCCTGGTTTAAAACAGAAGGACCATTCCTACACCAGTGCAAGATTGTGTGATGCAGTAATTCTTTTCAAGTTATTTCTAACAACTTTCTTGCTTTCACTGATATTTCATAATAGGATAGATTACAAGGATTGTTCCTTTTTTTCTGCAATTTGATAAACTTAGAAATAGTCACCCTTTTATGCAATTTGGCTTTCTAACACTTGCAGTAGTTAAGCATTGATTTCAAGGATTAAAATTTAAAGTGTAAGAAGCTCTGGTCTGGCACAAGAACTAGTTTCTTGTTGCTTGGACTGAACTCTCTGGACTTGAGAAGGGTTGGACCTTACATGAAAGAAAAAGAACTTTTAGTACAGACATCATTTTACACACTCGGCATAAATCTATGTTCCCGCACTAGTGCAAGATAGATTCTTGCGAGAAGGAAATTTTTATATAAGCAGGTTTGAAGGGCCCATCTATTGAAGACTGCTAAAGTGTCTTTGCTGAAACAAAAACACACTCAGTAGTTAGTCAATAATCAGCTAGAGTGATTTCCCTTTTCTTCTAAATCTCTTTTGCAAATGCATTTTCTTTTGTTCCAGTCTTAGATTATCTCTGGTGATTCAAGTTGAATTTTCCTCTATAGTTTGATTTTTTAACCTTTCCTTTAAAGAAAGTAGGGATTGATATTGGAGACATTCATACCATCTCTAGCATTGTCTGTGCTTCATCTCTAAGTTTACGGATTCCCCAAGTTGACAATTTAAGTGTTGAGGAGTTTACTTAAGTGTAATTCCTGCACCCAACGTTTTGGAGTTGTTGCCAGGGAGGCAATTTGATTTGGTACGAATTTTCTGATTGTACAATAGAGGTAATTTTTTCTTTCAGCATTGTTTGGGAAAGCTTTCTCTTTTGAAGGAATTTTACTGGTGTTAATTGATTTTTGGCAGCATATTTTTATTAGAAATTACTTGTTTTTTTTTCTTTCTTTGAAATGCATGTCTCGGAAATGTAGGGGTTCAAAGCCTACTAAGGGCCAAAAGAATTTTGAAAATAATTCTCATATTGGGCCTCCTTCTGTGAGAAGGAAGCCTAATCAAACCCATCACACAAGAACAATCCACCTGGATTCTGGTGACAAAAACTCAGGTGTGGTTCAACTTGTCAAGAGTAAGAAAGAGACAATGGCAGATCATGAAATTTATGTGGAAGGGTCTGGTGAAAACTAGGATCAGGAAAGTGAAGAACAATCCACTTTTGTGTTTCAAAATGTAGATCCTAATATTGTGGCACAGATGAAGAATATTCGACCATCTGCTCTCCCCCATTTTCTTGGTAAAGTTCATGAAGACCCTGACTCTTTTCTATTCAAGTTTGATATTTTGTGTAGAATTTATTGTTAGGACCCCATATTGTCTCTCTTTGACCTTATATTTTGTTATAATATTACCCTTTTCAACCCATATTTGAAATTCCTTGCTAGTGTTTTGACTCAATCATTCTAAAGGTATGTAGTGACTCTTCTCATTGCTATATGTTTAATTATTTAACACATAATCATGCTATCTTTATAATTGATCTTTGAAGTTGACAGAGTTGCTGAACAATTAAAGAATGATGTGCAAACCGCATTGTTGAAACTGCATAAAGCTGGCAGGACTATCTTTTGCAGTTGCTGAAACAGTGAGAACAACACGCGAATCTCGAAGCTGAAACAACAAGAGCGACATGCAAATCTCGAAGTTGAGACAGTTGATATTTGTGTACCAAATTTGACAACAACAAAGGAACCTGATCGATCACTGAGGAAGCTGTTACATTGGTTGTAACATTCATAATCTAAAATTACTGTAACAACATTCTGTTGACGGGAAACCGATTTCCCTATTTTTGTATAATGGGTTGAACTAGAATCTATAATGTAAATCTTTTGTAATAGATGTCTCCTCTATAAAGAGGAGACATCTACATTAGAAGGAGGAGAGGAACAGGCTGTAACACAAGGTCATAGTTGAAGGAATGAGACTGAATCTTTTTTTGTAATATGGTATATTGATGAATGAATATAGTTTTGTTTGGAGTATCTCATCTTAGTTTTTGTGTCCTGGGGAATCTTGTGAGAAGGACAGGGCCCACCTTCATCACAAGATTCACCCATTATCTTTCTGTTGTGTGTGAAGTGTGATTTCTGTTCATACCTTGTTAACAAGTACTGTTTCTGGATGTTATTTTACTTTTGTTGAAACTCTGTTTCTCTCTTAATCGATTGATGTTATTTCATGAGTGTCTCACCGGTGATTAGGTTTACAAAGTGAATTGGTGAACTGGATAACAGAGGCAGGTGCTAAAGGTTCCTACTCTGGGGATAGGGTCCTAATCCTTTGTTACAGAATATCCATTGTTTTCTTTTGCATATTTATTCTTTCTGATTAATTATTCATCTCTTATTAGATATCTACAATAAAGTATAGTTGTTGTAACACAGAGTGAAGATTTAACAGGGTGTGATTTATTTATACTACAACTTTTAGCGCTATTAAAATTGAGTACATATAGTACATAGTTGCCTTTGAAATAATCGGACTTTCCCGAGTTGACAATTTATGTGGCACTCGACTATTTAATTAGTAAGCAATTAAAGTGACCAACATTTTGGCGCTTTTGCCGGGGAAGGTGACTGAAGATTTTAAGAGCATTAATGATTTTCTTTTAGATGTACAGGATGCATGAAAGGACGCAGGAAAACTAACCCTACAGGCGGCAAGGGCCAAGGTAGAGGAGGAAGGAAAACTTTCATTGACAACATTATTTCAAAAGCTGAAACATCTCAGAAGGTAAGCTCTCGGAGGCCATAGACTTGGCACCCTCCCTAGATGGATTACGAAACGGAGGAAGTATTGGGACCAGAAAGGGCCGAAGAGACAGTAGAACAAATCGAGGAGTCAGTGGAAGATATTGAAGAACCAATAGAAGATATTCAAGTTGAAGAACCAATAGAAGATATTGAAGTTGAGGAACCAGTTCAGGACATTGAGAGTCCAACAGAAAGCACTGAAGACCGAGCAAGTGAAACAGGGGAACAACCAATGGACGGAAACAATGAAGGACCCGTTGGTGGGGGACGAAGAGAAGGAGGAGGAGAAAATTCCCTTTCCACCTTGGAATTCCCTATTGGAGATCTTCCTAGAGGGGCAACTCCTATGAAGAACATCCCACTCTCAGCCCTACCTAATTTCCATGGTTTATCATCTGAAGACCCTGATGAATTTTTGTTTGAGTTTGATATATTATGTAGGAGTTATGATTATGTTACTAATCCTCAAAAGTTAAAGTTATTTCCAGCAACATTAAAAGGAAATGCACTAAGGTGGTTCATGAGCCTGAGAAGACATGTGATCACAACATGGGATCAAACGAAAGAAAAATTCTTGGCCAAATACTAGGACTATTGCCGAACAAGAGAAAGGAAGCATGAATTATTTAAGATGGTTTAGAAGGAGGACGAAAACCTGGAGGATTCCGTGGAGAGATTACAATATAATTTGCAGCGATCCGATCATCCTAATATGAGTAAGGATATTCTTAAGTCAATATTGTTCAAAGGGGTACAAGAGGACTGCTTAGACATGTTGAATATGCTTGGAAAAGGGGATATATCTAAGGAATCGTATGACGAGATTGTCAACCTCTGTAAGAGATGTTCAAGAGGAGCAGCAAACAGACCAAAAAGCAGAGATAGTACATATTCAAGAGTCTAGAAATCAACTAGTGGAGGAGCAACACGGGCTGAAATAGGTAACTTACTTGAAGAATTTAAAACTGAAATGTTAAGCTCTTTTGCTTCACAAATTGATACCTTGCATGTTAAAAAGAAGCAGGCAGAGGCAGAAGCTGGTTTGGCTATTTTCTGCTCTAAATGCAGAGAAAAACACCCACTAAGGGAATGCGCACTGGATAAGGTACCAATTTGCACTATTTTCTAGAAGGACCATGAGACTCAACAATGCCCTTCTTTACCAGGAATAAAACTAGCACTGCAACTAACTGAAGAAGAAGCTGAAGTAGTTTACTTGCTGACACAGAGGAGGAAATGGCAACCATGAGGAAAAGGTATGAATCCTAATATGCCATTTAATCATTGTAATAATCATCCTCCTTTTCAAGAAAATTACCTGCCCTTAAATCAAATGCAATACCCACCCTTCAACCAAATGAACTTCCCACCCATGCAGCAACCAAACCCTCCCTTTGTTGATCCTACAATATTGAATCCCTGGGCTCTACAACAATCTTATTTAATCAATGGAACCCAAGTTGGACAGCTCAACAAATCCCATTTCCAAACCAATTCCCCCAGTATCAGCAATCTCTCTCCCTGCCATCAAATGCTCCATCGAATAACCAGACAATGAGACCCCAGCTGCCTGTGCAACCGAACCCCAACCCTAATAATAATAAAGCTCTGCAGGTCATTGATATTCAAAACTAACCTCTTTTCCCTATGCAATGTAATGATATTCATTTGCGCTCTGGGAGAATAGTTGAACCGATTATTGACAAAATTACTTCTTCCGACTCTGATAAAAAGGAGACAGGAAAAGATAAGTCATCTAATAACAATGCTGGAACAGTTGAGTCATCCTCTAATAAAACTGCTGAAACAGTAGAGCCACCATTCCCTGAACGTCTGGCTCTTACCAAGACACTTGAGCCACCTGCTTTTAACCTTTTAGGAGAATTGCAGAATCTGTATGTTAAAATTCCACTCTTACAAGCACTTAGAGATGTACTAATTTATGCTAGAACTGTTATACATTTGCATTAAGAAACCTAGAAGAAAAGCTAAAGATCCCCTCATAGTTCATGTGATGGGTGATCTAGCTACTTTAATTTCAGGAAAAACCCCTCCTGTGAAATATGGTGACCCTGGTCATCCTACAGTTACAGTACAGGTTGGAAAAACTTTTGTTTCCAGAGTTCTAGTGGATCTAGTTGCTGCTATAAACATTATGACACTTGAAACTGCACAGTTATTACAGTTAAAGAATGTAATTAAAGAAACCCCAACCATTCTAGAACTAGCTGACCGTTCCACAATCAAACTAGAAGGAGTTATTGAAGACCTGATAATTTCAGTCGAATCTTGGAACTACCCAGCTGATTTTGTTGTATTACAGACTAAAAAAAAGTTGGGGGGACATCCATTGATTTTAGGGAGACCTTGGCTGGCTATAGCAGATGCCTTCATCAGCTGTAGATCAGGTTCAATGACAATTTCTAATGGATGTGAAACCAAGCAGCTTACTCTTTACCCTCATGCTACACTTATGATTAACAATGATAAATCTGTATGGTTAGACTATGAGGATGATGAGACCCAACCCATCTTGACTGTTGGAGAAGCCTTAACTTTTAAAAATATAATCGAGGATGAAATAATTAGTAATTTTATTTCCGAACCTTCTTCGGTTAACTCTGAAACACATGATCTCTTGACTACAATCTTGGAACCTGAATCACAGCAAAACCTTAAAACTGAAAATTTATTTCAGACATTAGCTAATATCTCCTCCAAGAGTATAACAGTGGAAATTGAACCTAGCAAAACATTAAATATAAACCCTAACCTAACAGATGCTGAAACACAGCAGTTAATGAAGTTACTTCGTGAGAAAAAGGAAGAATTCGCATGAGACTACACAGATATGAAGGGAATCTCTCTTAAATTAGGTACTCATCGTATTTATATCAAAGAGGGGTCTCACCCAGTCTGTCAACCCCAGCGATGAATGAATCCCAATTTGAGGGAAATTGTTAAAGAAGAACTTCAAAAATTGCTGAATGCAGGATTTATATATCCTATATCTGATAGTGAATGGGTTTCTCCATTAGTGATTGTACCTAAGAAAAATGGGAAATGGAGAGTGTGTGTGGATTATAGAGCTCTAAATAAAGCCACTCAGAAAGATCATTTCCCCTTACCATTTATTGACGAGGTGCTAGATAATTTGTCAGGAAAGAGATTCTTTTCCTTTTTGGATGGTTTTAGCGGATATAACCAGATCAAGATTGCACCCCAAGGCCAAGACAAGACCACTTTTACTAGTCCATGGGGGACTTTTGCCTATAGATTTCTTCCATTTGGGCTATGTAATTCTCCAACAACATTTCAAAGAGCAGTGATAGGAATTTTCTCTGATATGCTTAATGACTCCTTAGAAATATTTATGGATGACTTTACTCCTTATGGTGTGACTTTTGAAGATGCATTACAAAACCTTGAGAAAGTACTTAAACGATGTATAGAAGCTCATCTTGCCTTAAGTACTGAAAAATGCCATATGATGATGAATCAAGGAATTGTATTGGGACACTTCATCTCATTCCTAGGAATTCAAGTTGATCCAGCTAAGGTGCAGGTAATTCAGACTCTTCCTATCCCTAAAACACAAAATGATGTAATAATTTTTTAGGACATGCTGGATATTATAGAAGATTTATCAAGGATTTTTCTAAAATAGCTTATCCTTTGTTTGTGTTACTTATGAAAATTGTTGAATTCAAGTGGACTGATGGTTGTCAAAAAACATTTCATGAACTTAAACATCAATTGTCTACAGCTCCTATCTTAAGAGGACCTGATTGGGCACTGCCCTTTCATATATCCTCTGATGCTTCAGATACTGCAATTGGAGTTGTCTTGGGTCAAGAAGAAAACAATCTTCCTTATGCTATCTATTTTATTAGTAAAAATATGACCCTTGTTGAACTTAATTACACAGTTACCGAAAAGGAATTTTTAGCAGTCATTTATGTTATTAATAAGTTTCGACATTATATTACTGGTTACACTACTTTTGTTCATACTGATCACTCGGCCATTAAGTATTTAATGAACAAATCAATTACAAATGCTCAAGTTACTAGATGGTTATTATTACTACAAGAATTTGATATTACAATTGTAGATCGACCAGGTAAAGAAATTGTAGTCGCTGATTTCCTTTATCGGATAAAAACTGATGAGAACACTCCAGTAGATGATTCCTTTCCTGATGAATATTTATTTGCAGTATCTGCTCACTCACCTTGGTATGCAGACATTGCCAATTATTTAGTTGCAGGGAAGCTACCATCACGCCTGTCACACAGAGAGAAAAGAAAGATCATTCAGCAAAGTGCTAGGTAAAACTAGATAAGTGGGTGTCTTTTTCACACAGGACGTGATCAGGAAATCCGGAGATGCATTAGGGAAGATGAGGTTTATGATATATTGAAGGCTTGTCATGATGGCCCTTATGGAGGGCATTTTGCTGATAAAAGAACAGCACATAAGGTTCTTAGAATGGGTTATTATTGGCCCTCACTTTTCAAGGATGCAAAGAAGTATGTTAGGGCCCGTGATAGCTATCAGAGAATGGGCTAGCCTAATCACAGGGATGAAATGCCACTGAACCCCCAGGAAATACTTGAACCCTTTGAAAGATGGGCTCTAGATTTCATAGGTCCCATCAACCCTCCATCCAATCAAAGAGTTTATATATTGGTTTGCACAGATTATATGACTAAATGGGTGGAAGCTAAGGCACTCCTTAGAGCTAATGAAGAATCTGTTTTAACCTTTTTATTTGAAGAAATCTTTGTTAGGTTTGGATTGCCTAGAGAACTAGTCACAGATGGAGGACCTCCCTTCAACTCTCATGGCTTTAAGGATACACTTCAGAAATACCACATTAAGCATAAAATGACTACATCTTATCACCCCCAGGCCAATGGGCAGGTGGAAAGTACGAATAAAGTCATAGAAGCCATTTTAACAAAAATGGTAAAGGAGAATAGAAGGGATTGGTTTCAAAGGTTGCCTAAAGCATTATGGGCTTACAGAACTACTTGGAGGAATACTATGGGTTTTTCACCTTACGAATTAGTTTATGGTAAAAGTGTTGTTTTTCCTGTGGAATTTGAAATTAAAACCTTAAGGACTACTTTAGTTGTTAGCCTTGACTTGACTGATGCACAGACAACTAGGTTACAACAGCTTCAGGAATTGGATGAAAAGAGGTTGGATGCCATCCATCAAACAACTATGATACAACAACAAAGAACCAGGTGGCATGATAAAACCATTAAGCATAATTAGTTCCAAAAAGGTAATTGGGCTCTATTGTATGACTCCCGTTTTGAAAATTTTCAAGGCAAATTAAGAACAAGGTGGCTAGGACCTTATGAAGTAGATACTGTTTTCCCAATTGGAACAGTCAGACTCCTAACAATTGATGATTCTAGAACACCATTGTTAGTGAATGGGTATCGGCTTCGTTTGTATCAACAACCTATTTCTAAAGAGGATTTCAAAGCCACTTGCATGACAGATATACATTATGTCTTTTTGGGGGAGTCTGCTATCCCTCATTGCACTTAGATTTTCTATTTATATATTTATTTTTTAGATTAGATTTCTTAACTAATAATCCCTGTCAAGGGTTGCCATGTTACAATTAACTATTTTGCAGATCTTAGCTTCGGAGGCTGGCTGAGAAGAACAATTTCAATACAGGAAGAATCAATCTTCGGCTTGGGAAACATTGCCATTTCACTTCAAATCATAATCTATTCCCTCTTACTTCCCTTCAGCAACATTTTCCCACCATTTCCTGTTGCTGAAACACCATTTCCCGTTGCAGAAACACCAATCTTTACCATTTTTCCTAAGAAGCACCAATTTTCCCATTTTTCCTGAGAGTGAACCATTACTTTCTCTCAAAAATGATGGATATACATCACTCTTCATTAAAGGAATCAACCATTCATCCTGATAATTGTGTTCCTTCACTATTACTTCTCGTGAATATAGAAAACCTTTTGTATAAAAATCCTCATACTTTATAAACCCCTTTTTATGATCATTGGTGATCTATTAATGATGATATTATATTGTTTGCGCAACAACCAAAGGTAAAATGTGAAGGTATGCATGTTTTTGTGTAAATATTAAACTGTAGTTAATGAGAATATATTGATATGACTGCCAAAATCACCGTACATTCAAACATATCATTCTAGCCGCAGTTGGGGGGAATACCAAAATATTGCAATCATTAGATGATACGCCAATTACCGTCATTTCTTATTTCTTGCGACAGTGTCTCGTCCCCGCTTCTGTGTCTTATCATGTCATAACTTCATTTGCAACATCCTACTCTGTTTCGACTGCGGCAACTCGGCTCTGTACTCTAATTTTGCTGAACCAGTAACTATGGGAGGAAATGTTGTTAGACATGAACCTGGCTCAACGGCTCTATTGGAACTTTACCAGGAGGCATACCAAATCTTTCTACAAGCAGGATGGGTCGACTATTTCCAAAGGCTTCCGGATTTTGATTCTCAGCAAGTTCTAGAATTCGCATGCAATTTGAGGGAAGGATACTCTACTGTTCAAGGAGTGTGAATTCCAGTAACGGAGGAGGATATAGCACAGGTTTCAGGGTTACCAACCAATGGTACTCGTTGGTTCAGCCGGAAACACCTCATTCTCAACGCATAGCAAGATTTTCTTCTACCAGGGGAGCGCGTTGAACCTAAAGGTAGGGGTGTTGTACTTCGTTCACTACCACCGCCATGGCCGAAGGTTACGGAGTTCGTTAAGCACTACTTCACCTGTGAGGGACATTATCAGGTAGTGTACCCGCGCGAATTTGTGTTATTGAATCATTTAAGACATGGTCGTTTAATAAATATGCCATACTATCTGCTTGGCTATCTAAAAAAATATGTCACACTATTATGTGAAAGTAAGGCACCCACTCCTCTCCCTCACGCACCATCGCTTGGTTCAGCTCTTAATTCATAGAGGCTTTGCCCTGCACAATCCCCCTCCCCTTAACAAACCTACCCAGCAAGCTCCTAAAATCCTTCAACTGGCAATAGAAAACCCCCAGCAAGCTGCTGAAATTCAGCAACCAGCAGTTGAAACACCCCAATTGAGCACTGAAAACCCGCAACAGACCCCACCCCTTAATGAAGCTAAATCATCCACTCCCATCTTCCATATTCCCACCGATAATTCGGATGACAATACCCCCATTATTATGCTCAAAAGGAAAATACAAGAGAAAGCTGCAACCCCACTAAAGAGAAGAACGAGGGCCTCAATTAAGGAAGCCGCTATTTCCGATAATCCCCCTACCCTGAGGAAAAATGCTCGTAAGAGAAAAACCATTGTTTTTCCTGCCTCCTTACCTTGGTGACGAACAAGGACGTCTGCAGAAACTGAGGCCATCACCCCAAATTCCCCACCTATCATCCTAAAATCCCGTACTCCGCCAAGCCCTGAACCCTCACCTTCCTCACCCTCGGGTACCGAAATGCAAAGCGTTCAGGATTTTGTGACATCATTTTTTTCAAAAGATGCAGCTACTCCACAAGAACCAGCTACTGATTTATCAAAATTAGACACCCAAGATGATGCACAGCGTGTGGTTGCTCCACAAGAACCAACCACTGACCTAACAGGTGTTACACAAGAACAACCTGTTGGGAAACAAAAGGAAGACGACCTAGATGTGGCTGTTACAAAAGAACCAGCCACTGACTTAACAGGTGATACACAAGAACCACCTGTTGTGAATGAAAATGATGAAGCTGCCACTGAACAACGATCCTCCCATCCACTCGAACCTGCAACTGTTATAGAAGGCCCGGTTACTTTAACCTCCCTTCAGGAAGAAAACAAGTTTTTGAAATATGAAATTGAGGCTTATAAGCAAGAGTTAACAAGGGCAAGGGAAGCTTATGAAAAGGAACTCAATCTGTACATGCTAGCTTAGGTAGCATCTGCAACTGAAAATAGTGTAGAAAAGGATCGACACAATGAATACATGTGCAGTGAATGTGGTGATCTCTATTCTCGAGCCAGTTATAAGATAATCGAAGTTCCGTTGCCTGGATCCAGTCTGGTATCTCCTCCTGTTATAGTTAAAAAGGAGCACCCTACTGTTACACAAGAACCAATAGGGCCTTCAAAGACCTTGGAGGAAGAAATAAAATCACCACGGCCTTCCCTATTTGTTACAGAGCAGAAACCAGTACCAAAGTCTTTTAAGACTGCGTGTACCCAGACTGAACCTCAATGTGTAAGCAATGCTTGCACTCAGACCTCCAGATTTCAAGAACTGAGGGACACATGGAAGACAGAGTATGATCTCTCACAAGGAAAGGCATTTCAGCAACAGAAGTCATTATGGCTCAATCATGCATATAGAAATTGGGAAGTTCTTGAACAGTCTCGTGCACAACACAAGGAAAACAAGAAGCTAAAAACCAGACTGTCCCTTATCTTTGACTTGGTTCAAAGATTACTTGCCCCTAGAAAACCATATTTTAACTATTCTGTGTTTTTGAGAGAACGCTTAGCATTCCTCCAAGTGAAAGCAATCAAAGATGAACGACCCCACCAGATGTCTACACCTCAGCAGTTTATTGAGACCTTTGTAGAAGCATTGAATAGTGAGCAAAACTTGTTATGTGAACTCTATCTTCACAATGAGGCCATGCTTGAAGATAGGAAGCTTAATTTAGTTCCTCTCGTTGGTGATATTCAAATTAGAGCCTTCGTTTCTTTCTTGGCTAATCAGCTTACTTGGAAAAATGCTTTTATGTCAGCAACACACAATGAGGAGAACTGTCTTCTCTGGATCTGAGCTGAGACACAAAATGCCGTTGTTTTTATCACTGAACATCAATGAATTCTACGATAGCCAAGGATGATTGACCATATCAGAAAACTATAGGCAGCAGTCTTGGAGGACTGCCAACACTATGTCAAAACTAAGGGAATTTTGGCCATAAAAGCAAATAATCTATTTTGGGAACACTGTCCTAAGGAGAGAAGGGAGTACCACCCCTTTAACCCTCTCAATCTTCAGGCAGCAATCTCACGAATACCTAATTATGCTAAATGTATTCGACAGTGTGCTGAGAAATGGATTGGTTATCACTTTCACTTCTCTCTTCTATGGCTGTCAGGACAACAATACAAGGCTCAGTTCACATTGATCAAAAAGGAGGAGCTTGCAGCATGGCAAAAAGTTCAGAGTGTCCAAGGGTTCAGAGACATGGCTGACAACACTTTCTATACTTACTGCATAAGCAATTTGCACTGTTCATCCCAGTATTCCGACTCAGATTCAGAATAGAAGTTGCATGGGGACATGCAATCCTTTCAGTTGGGGGGGATGTTAGGACCCCATATTGTCTCTCTTTGACCTTATATTTTGTTCTAATATTACCCTTTTCAACCCATATTTGAAAGTCCTTGCTAGTGCTTTGACTCAATCATTCTAAAGGTATGCAGTGACTCTTCTCATTGCTATATGTTTAATTATTTAACACATAATCATGCTATCTTTATAATTGATCTTTGAAGTTGACTGAGTTGCTGAACAATTAAAGAATGATGTGCAGACCACATTGTTGAAACTGCCTAAAGCTGGCAGGACTATCTTTTGCAGTTGTTGAAACAACAGGAACAGTACGCGAATCTCGAAGCTGAAACAACAAGAACAACATACAAATCTCGAAGCTAAGACAATTGAGATTTTCGTACTAGATTTGACAACAACAAAGGAACCTGATTGATCACTGAGGAAGCTGTTACATTGGTTGTAACGCTCATAATCTAAAATTACTGTAACAACATTCTGTTTACGGGAAACCGATTTCCCTATTTTTGTATAATGGGTTGAACTAGAATCTATAATGTAAATCTTTTGTAATAGATGTCTCCTCTATAAAGAGGAGACATCTACATTAGAAGGAGGAGAGGAACAAGCTGTAACACAAGGTTGTAGTTGAAGGAATGAGACTGAATCTTTTTTTGTAATATGGTATATTGATGAATGAATAGAGTTTTGTTCTGAGTATCTCATCTTAGTTTTTGTGTCCTGGGGAATCTTGTGAGAAGGATAGGGCCCACCTTCATCACAAGATTCACCCATTATCTTTCTGTTGTGCGTTAAGTGTGATTTCTGTTCATACCTTGTTAACAAGTACTGTTTCTGGATGTTATTTTACTTTTGCTGAAACTCTGTTTCTCTCTTAATTGATTGATGCTATTTCATGAGTGTCTCATCAGTGATTAGGTTTATAGAGTGAATTGGTGAACTGGATAACAGAGGCAGGTGCTGAAGGTTCCTACTCTGCATATTACATACATTACATTATAATAAATATAAACTAATTTAAGAAAAAAATGTTGACTTAGAAAGAATGTTGACAAGAAAACCATTTATAAACTCGGGTAGAATAATCTACCCTTCCTAAACTTTAGAGTCCATTTTTTGATAATTTATCAACCAAAGTATTGAGTTACATGTATACACAATTGAAAGATGTGATCAAATATAACGTGACACTTTTGCCCATTTCTAAATAATGCATTTTATTCATAGAGTATAAATATGTACATATATGTAAAAAATTGAAATAAACATATTTGCAAAACTAATAAAATTTCACGCCAACCAAATACTCCATAAGACAAGTTCTTATAATGTTTGACTTTGACAAATGACAAGTACAAGGTGCAAGCACATGAAGACAATATTTTCGGTATAACACACTACATACTAAAAAGATATGGTACACATTAAAAAAATGTCAACATGCTTTTATTCGCATTAAATGCACTTTTCATCATGGATTTAATGTATGTATCAATGATGCATTGTTGAAACTTGAATATATATATATATATATTATATATATATATATATATATATATATAATATATATATATAATATATATATATTATATATATATATAACTTTAATTAAATAAAAAATATTTGTTTTGGCTTTTATCTAGTTATTATTTTGTTTAAGTAATTAAATTTTAAACAAATTGTTATATTTATTGTTAAAAAATATTTAAAATGGAAATTAATTTAAATGTAGAATAAAATAAAATCTCTTATTTGATATAAATAGAGGTTCACCATGAGAACCATTACTTTATTATCTCAATCTTAAGCTCTAATATCTGGTTTTGGTTATAGTTTGGTTATTTTATGTTTTGCAGTTTTTTTAACATATTGTAGTCATATTTGTTCAAAATTTAAAATGCATTATGTATATATTTAATTGATATTTGTGTTATAGATATATATATTTAGTTAAATAAAAAAAATTATCATTTTTGGCTTTTAACATAGTTATTATTTGAAAGAAAATATATATATAATTTGCTTTCAAATAGTTTTATAGTTTTTGGCTTTTAACCTAGTTATTATTTTATTTAAGTAATTGATTTTTTAAAGAAAATTGTTATATTTATTATTAAAAAAATATTTAACATACAAATTAATTTAAGTTTAAAATAAATAAAATCTCTTATTTGATAGATAGAGGTTCACCATGTGTAACCATATTCATTATCTCAATCTTAAGCTCCTAATTTTTCTAGTTTTGGTTAAAGTTTGGTTTTTTATGTTTTGGAGTTTTTTTGACATATTTATAGTCACATTTGTTCAAAATTTAAAATGCATTTTAAATAACAAAAAATTAAGATGTTTTGAAAAATTATTTTACTAAATCCCTAAGAAAAAACTTCAAAACCTAAAATAATTAGAAAATAATTGTTTACCATTCAAAAGAAAAAAAAATCCTAATAAACATGTTATCATTTAAAACTTATAATTGAAATGAAAAAGATAAAACTAAAACCTAAATTATAGTTTTTTTAGTGCTTTTCAAGGGTTTTAATGGTTGTTTTCTTGCCTTTTTGTAGTTTGTTTTTTGTGGTATTTTTTATTGTGGTGTATGGTGGGTTTTCGTTTCAAAATATTTTATTCTTTTTACAAGAAAAGTTGATTCGAATAAGGAAATAATGATACGAAACCTTCCTTGGCCTATAGACATTGGTTAGTTTGACATTTTGTGACATCAATGGGGTCGTTAGGCAGTTGTATCTAGCTCGTACATCTCGGTCGAGCTCCTACATTCCTGATCAAGCTCCTCTCTACCTCGTGGTTTGCACAAAATGGCTCACACATACTGCAACCATGAATTTTAATGATAAATAAGGGCTCGATTGAGCCCAGGAGCTTGATTGTAACCTTGGGTTACACAAGAGCTCGATCGAGGATTTATTTTAACGTGCAATAAAGATATCGTTAAGCCCTTAGACAACTCAATTGAGGACTTAAATATTTCTAAATCTAGAATTTAAAATAAAGGCTTGATCGAGTTGCATTTTTTCACCCAAAACACACCCTCACTTGCCAAAAAGTGTCACTCAACTTCATGCATATACCAAACAATTATGTCACTTTATTTAAGAGTATATCCTCTTTGATTTGGGACAAAGGGAGAAAAATTTATGCCACTTGTTCTGAGAGTTCATTATTTTTGTATTATTAAAGGAGAATGTCTCTTTGTAGGAGAAACATTGCTACATAAGTGAGAGTTGAACCCTTTTGTTCAATGTCTATTTGAAGGAGAGACATTGTCACTTGATGTAAGAGTTCAACTCTATTTTATTGCCCGTGGAAGGGAACATTAATGAACAAGTAGCTAATGAAGCAGCTACATAGTTGAATGGTGCCTAGAGACATAGCTCATATGCTATGGGTGAACTCCTTTATCGAGTTCTGGTACATTTTCCCATATTGTCATTTCTTCATGTGTGTTGCACGTATGATTATTTCATGCTCTTTATGCAATCCACTTTAAAGTAATTGAAGTAAAGATCCTAGATCATGTTAGTATAAGAGTAGTCTTATTTGATGTGAATTGTGAGTGTGGATGCTTACCAAGGCCAATAACAAAGATGGTGAAGGAAAACTTACGACTTTCAACCCTAATACTGGACATGCAACACGAAAAAGGAAAATGGAGGAGAAAGAAATTAGTACAAAGAATGACACGGATTTTCACAAGGTTTTCTACAAGATGGAAGATATGGTAGACATATTGTTTGCATATTATCAAAAGAGATTGGAAAGAGAGGAAAATAAGAAAGCAAAAGTAAACGATAATGCTTCAGTGAACCAGGGAAATGTTGGATACCCTCTGAGCATCCATTTCCATCTTGAAGTTCAAGTTCTTCTTCTTTCTTCACTCATTCTCGTCATTCATATCATCATCACCAGAGCATTCAAGTAGAGAACGTTGAAAACAAAATACTACTACAAGAAGTAAAAGAGGAGAAGCTGATATTGCAACTTCAGTTACAAGCCCAAGAAGAGGCCTAGGTAACACTGAAGTGTAACAAAGGCTTAGCGAAGCCATTCTCACTAGATATAGAACCAACAACTGAGCTAAATAATGTTAGTAATTCTCCAATGTCATGTTCTTTTCATTATGATAATTGTTTTGATGCATTAGAAAAACCCTCCAAAGGCATTGGATTGAAGTTGTTAAAGAGAATGGAATATGATGGAAAAGGACTTGGATCCAATCACCAAGGCATTGTGAATCCCATAAAAGTGGTAGAACTACCTCAATATGTAGGACTAAACTATGACACTGAGAAATATGGAACATTCTCCAATTCCACCAAATAAAGGAATTCCAAGACCATCAATGAAAGAGATTCCAAAGCCATAGAAGAAAGAGAGTCTTCAAGTAACAAGTTTGAATCAATGTAGGCTAAGAGCATATCACACCATTCCAGTGGTCGTGATTGTAGGTCATCTTCAAAGGGAGGTGAGAATTTCAAAGGATGGGTTATGGAAAATCCTCCTCACCATAGTTGCACCAAAGGAAACCATTCAAGAAAAATTATGTCGACAAGGAAGGATAAGCAACATAAAGACCCCTTTCCACATTAGGAGAAAAATATTGGCAAGAAAATATTGATGAAGGAAAACAAATGCAACCATTACAATAAGAGTGGACATCAAAGACCTACTTCTTGGAAGCTCCATATAGAGATATGTCATAAGAAGGACCATAATCTTATGAAATCACCTATGAATAAAGTAGTCCTTATGCAAGAACCAATAAATGAGAAAACATATCACATTATAACCCTCCATGAAACTACACAAGAAGAAAGACAACCATAGGAAGAGAGCCAATTATCTTGGTTAGGTAAGAGATGCATAGAATTATTAAGTAGGTGACTTTGGCCACCATTGTAGGTCACATGTTTCTTTTGAAGACCCCATAAATGGGAAAAAAATTGTGTAAAAGTGATGTATGCAACATAATGATATTTTTGAGTTTTTGTTAGATATAAAAGGGTATGGGTTCTATTGTAAATTAGAGAAAATATGTCTGATCTCTATATGTAACTTTTGGGGGTCCAAAAGTCCTTCAGTTTGGAGGATTGTTCAAAGGGGCTCTAGGAAACCTCAAAAATCAAACTTCTCAAGATTTGATGAGACTTGTACCATTGACAAGAGCTCATCAATAGATTTCCAATGATATGAATGACACCTCAGTAATCCTCCATATGAGGAAGATATGACCTCCTGCAGTTCTGACATCATAGGCCAAAACAAAGCCACTAGATGTTCCACATGGCAGTCCTAGAATAGGCCATGTGGCATCATCTGAGAGGTGCAACGAGGAACCCTCCATACCCATCCATATGGAATCTAGTTAACAGGTAAGTGGACCAATCTAGGGTCGTCATGTGGCAACACCTAGTGGCCAATTCAATTTGGCATATGACAAAATATGTTTGGGTTCACGTGGTTAGTTGGATTAGAAAAAATTAACGAAATTTTTATATAATAATAAAAAAAATCAAGTTTGGTGTCCCGCATTATTTGAACACAAGACCCCCACCAATCAAACACCAATATTAATGTGTGTCAACTAAGATACCCAACAATTGTGCTTTGAACTATTTTCCACTACATTTTATATAAGTCCCATTCATTTAAATATTGAAGGGGGGAACAAAACAATAGAGCACGCGGAACGATGACATGGTTGACTGGGCCTGAGCTCGGCGAACTAATAAGATGTGGCATAGTGCGAGCACACTTTTCAAAAAATATTCCATGCAAATATTAATAGGAATATTTTGATATTTTGTGGCATTGTCCTTGAGGCATAGATTAGCAAATGGGTTATGATGTGAAGGTGATATAACCATATGAGGTTTATAGTCATTTTTCATGATTTTTTGAGAAACATCCAATGGGGCAGTAAGAACTTGGATATGATCAATGGATCTATGAGACCATGGAAGAATCCCACATGTGTCATTAATGCTTGGCATGAATTCTGAGGCAGAGATGCACCTTTCAAAAGTTAGTCGTGTTTATAGTCAAAAGACACAAAATGTTGATATGAGCCTGTTGGCATTGTGTTTGCTATGTTTGCTATGTTTTGAGCATCCAATGGAGCATTTTGGCACAAAAACCAATGTAAGTATTATTTATTGTTGATTTTCCCATTTTCATATTTGTAAAGGGAGAACATGTATTTGCATATATGCTTGAGTCTGAGAAATATATTCAAATAGGATATTTACCACTTGTTGTGAGAATCTAACATCTTTTATTTTGGAAAAGGGAGAATAGCTTATGCCACTTTATGTGAGAGAGTTCAACCCCTTTGAAGGGATAATTGTTGTGCCAGTTTATGTTAGATTCCATCCCTTTTGATTTGGGTGAAATGGAGGAAAATTTATCCCACTTGCTCTGAGAGTGCATTCCTCTTGTATTATCGAAGGAGAACATCTCTTTGTGGCATATACATTTCCACATAATTGAGATTTCAACCCTCTTGTTGAATTTTTCTTTGAAGGAGAGACATTGCCACCTTATCCGAGAGTTCAACTCTATTGTATTGACAAGGAAAGAGCACCTTATTAAAGAAGCAATACATAGTCATGCAAATCTCAGAGATGTAGCTCACATGTTCTAAATGAACTATGTTATCAAGTTCTGGTGAATTTATCAATATTTTCATGTCTCATCTATTTCTTCTTCATGTGTGTTGCACTTATATTTATTCCATGCTCTTTATGCAATTCATTTCAGATCAAATAGGAACCCACCCATTGAATCTCCACCCCAATCAATGCAATCTAGATAGTCTAAACACCATGAATTTAATTCACACATTTTATGTGGGGGATGGTAGTGGGTAAAGGGACAAAGAAAACCAAATGAATTGGATTGAAATTTAGATATATTTACTCAACAAAACATCTGAAGAGTTTCATTAAGATTAATGTCCTTGAATAAAATGCTTCTACTACAGTTATATGTGAGGAAATATTCTAATTTCTTTTTTGGTAGCAAGACTAGAAATGGTCCTAAGATTCTTTTCAATATGCATACATACCTATGTATACATGTTTGAAAAAAAAAAAAAAAAAATAACATCAATTAATGTAACCTCAAAAAATCCTCTTATCTTCAAATAAATTTTTATTAAACCTTATCCCTTCATATATAGATAGAGCCTTCTTCGGCAAGTTCTCTTCAATTAAATGTGAAAGCGAGAAACATATGAGAAAGAGTTTGTAAAAATGGATGAATAGGTAGCAAATATATTTGAAAATAATTTTTTATTATTCGATCGTCTCCCATGATAATTGAATCACTCATTCACAAGCCAAACATCACGTTTGGCTAATTGGGCGAATCTTATAGTTAAGTTACATCTTCACATGCTTTTCTTCTTTTGCGCATACCAAAAGCATGGTGATTCCACTTACTTATGAATGGGAGCCCACGTAATTCATTCTTATCTTGCTAACTGAAAATAAATGGAATCCCGATGACTCAAATTCCCCATTAAATGGGGAGAAACCTAGGCAAATTGTAAATAAAAATTCCCTTTCCCTTCTCATGTGTATAATAACTCATCCTCTTCTCATTCATCGAGGTGAAAATATTTTTAGTTAGGACCATGTAAGAAACCATATTGATCCTGTGATTTCCCTGTACACTATATTCCTCGATACCCTCATCTTGTAAGGATTCTTCACTAGATTTGTCATGCCAAAGGCTCATATCTCACTTCCCAAAGCCAAAAATGTGGACATCCCAGAGGTTGTTTAACAACTTTGTAACATCATTTGAAATCCTACCTACTACCCCAGCTACTACAACACCATTTGTGGGTGTATGGAGATGGAAATGCATATGACGTATGTAGGGATGGTGTTTTCTGTTGTTCTTGAGAAACATGATTCCCTACCTTGCCACTTGAAATGGAAACCTTTAATGTTCAGCTAACCACACATCCTAAATTATAAGTTTTCCCTCTAGTTATTGTTGGTTAATATCACTATAAAAAATCCTAAGACACATGTGCATAGAATATGCGGAACCGCCTACCTGTTTCGACTATTATGTCATCTAAAGATGTATCCTTTAGTTTGAAAACATATTGATCCAAAGTTGAACCAAAGAAAGTTAGAAAGTTAGGTTACATGGCCAAGGGTTGGCTAGGCTATCTCATCTTGAACTATAAATATCGAGGGTTGAGTCACCTGACTATTCAACATATGGTATTCCATCACATGAATTTTCTAGGAAAAGTAGTTTTTGTGTGAGCTTCCCATTATTATCCCTGCGTCGGAGTGGCGTTCGACATTTCTTTGACTGTAAATTAGTATTACCTTTGGCTAAAAAGTAAATCATATTTGCTAAAGTTAACATTAAGAAAGTAATTTAATTGATTTTTTTTAAATAAATCATTTTAATTTTCTTGAATTTAATTGGTTGTTCAACGCTCTGTCATACTAAGTAGTAATCATTATAAGCTTGTACTAATAAGATTTCCGTCGGAGGAGGTTGTCATTATCGATTCATCTCACACAGTCCGTACCAAGGTCTCAAACCAAGTAAAAAGCCCTAACCAAATTTATTAAATAGTTAAATTTATTTATTTTATTTTTAGTGAATTGAATTGGCTCGTCTTCTCTTTAATAGTCATTAGCTTTCCCATCATCCAACGACTTGCCAATGCTGATTAAGCCATTGGTAAACCACATTAAATTTATAGTATTTCAATATACACTTTGTCGTTGGAAGACACCATTGATTATCCCTTAACAATGCTACTAAAACAACATGCACCAACAGGGTCCAAACATCTTAGAAAGTACGTCTAGTATGTTACTTCGAATTTGTTTGTGTTTCTGGAAAAATTTTGCATATGCTAACTTGGCTACCAAGCCCAACAGTTTTTACGTCATTATGTACAATGTATTCATTAAGTAGGCCAGTTTTATATTGTGTTTAACCTACTTGGTTTTATATTTTAGATTTTTAAAATGTAATTAAACATGTGAATAAAAGAATATAACTTATTTATTTTTTATTTTTTATTATATAACTATTATTGGTAATAAATATGAGATTTTTCTCGGATGCAGGTGGCACCATCACCCTTACTGTTTCCCATGCAAGGAGTTAATGTCTGGTACTGCCAGCTGTAGAGCAGCGTGGCCTCCCGAGACTTAAACTCATGCGAGCTGGGGAATGTTATTAATGCTGGATCGGTTGCAGATTCGCATTTATGCACTGCGCTGATCGACGCAACATTCCCTCAGTTATAATCATGCTACTCCATAGCTATTTCATCATGCCTTGTTCTCAGTCGCTCGGCAACGGAACCTGGTTTGCGGAGGTTGTTGGTGATGGACTGACTCTGGCTCATTGCTGCGAGCTCCAAGCCACTTCTATCAAGGGTAAGTTCTCTCGTGTTCTGGATTCACGCATTGTGTTGTTGTCTGCAAGTTCTATGGTCGTCTGCAAGCTCTGTGGTATTGTGTTGTCGTTTGCAAGTTCTGTTGGGCCTCCCTCTCGCCTCAACCGACTCTGTTCTGTTGGTTCTCCTGTCCATTATCCATTTGCGCCCTACCTCCTGTCTGTCATCATGGTTCATTCAGGCAAGAGGCATTGTTCAAGGGGGGCATCGTGACAGCCGTTTGCATCCCCCAGCTGGTCATGCTATGGAAACTGCGTAGGAACCCTTCAATCCCTCCCCCGTCCATGAAGTTGGGCCATCTTTAAGTTCTGCTCATAAACCTGCTCTGAACAGTGCCTTCCAAACCACGCACTTTAAATTTCAAAGTAATTTGCATAGGCCCCTTGTTACTGCTCACATCACCATTATTCTCTCAGAAGAGGAAAATCAGGTCTCCCCTCTGGGCTGCATTGCCCCCGATCCTTCCCAAAATAGTGAGCATTCCACGGACAAAGACAGCTTGGCGAATTGGAAAAATGAGAAGTCTAGACAGGAGGAATTTCTCAAAAATCTTCCTCCCCTTGAAGATACAGGACCTGCTGCTGAGGAAGGGACTCATGGTGAAGCAAGCCATACCATGGCATTCCCTGGCAGCGACTTGGGCGACAATGAAGGTCTGAGGACTGATGATGCAAGTCTGGCTGAGAAGAAGAACCATGGCACGGCAAAGGGGGAGTAGCGCCACCTGGGACTGCCTCCCTTTTTTTGTTCTGGCTACTGTTTCAGGCTCACGGTCAAGGTTCAGTGCTAATGTCCTATTGTTTTTGGCTTCTAGTTGGGGATTTGGTGACATATCATGTGCTGGCTTGCAATGATTTTATGTTTTTGTGCTAACTTACTTCTTCTTCTCGGCATACATGTCTATCTTTATGTCTTTTATCTGGTCTCTTGATCTCTGTAACTGGTTTCCCCAGCTTATGTTTGTAAAGGGGCATTTATGTTCTGTTGAGCGCTTCCAAGCCTCGATACATGTAAAAATATTTTGCCTTACAGTTAATAGAATTTAGTATTTGCAAAGAAAAAGAAAATATGAGATTTTATAATAAGAAATTCTATACTTTAAAAATCATGAAGTATTATATAAAAATATTTAATTTTAATAAAAGAATATTATCATGTTATTTAACTAATTAATTAAATTTCTTATATTATAATTCTATTTCTTTCCAATTTTAATATAGATGTTTAATTATTTGGAAGAAAACTATTTTCCATTTATAAACAAATTACAAGATAAAAAGATTACATATTTATATTGTAATGTACTTTCATTAATGATTTAAATCATAGTTTTTTAAATAATAGTTTTAGGTATACCATTGAAACTTGGCTTTGATGGTAGGCTATCAATTTAGTGTTATCACTTTTTTAATAATAAAATCTTGCTACTTGTAAATTTTCATATATAATAGATTTTTAATAATTGTGAAGGAAGCTCTTTCAAATACAAAAATAAGATGATTACATATTCATATTGTAATACATTTTTTTATGATTAATATACAAATTATATCATAATTTTGGGTGAATAAACAGAACTTGACTTTCACCTTGGGTAGTTGATTTCAAGTTATCATTGCTATCTAAATGATTTTAACTAGAATCAAGTTTGACATCTAAAGACTTCTACATTTTACTTGTAGATGTTTAATAATATCAAAATAGATTCTTCAACATAGAGACAAAATGATTAGATACTCATCTCATACTCTTAATTTATTATTAGTTCATGAATTAAAGACCATAACTTTTGGCATATCATGGGAATTTGACATTCATGATGGATACTTGATTTTAAGTTATTGTTATTAAAATTATTTAAAATATTGTAATGAAGTTATTTATAATACAATATCTTACTCTTATTTGATTGTCTTTTATTATGAAATATGATTTATAAATACAATTTCCTTAAACCGTCCACATTATTTGGTTCTGCAATTCAACTCCCAAATACATGAAAGTTCATAAATCATCCTAGAAAAATGCACAGAAAACATATATACACATAACAAACACATCAAAATATATGACAATATCCATAAATTAAGAGTGAGAAACGATTTAAATCCAAATGCATATTCTAGCTTAATATGCTAAAATATAAATTCACTACACTATATTAGTTAAGATAAATTCGCTACAATATATCATTTATGAAAAAACTCTTTAGAACACTTTCATGTATAATTATCTTTAATATTGATTAATGTAAACATGGTTTTGGATATACCATCAAAAGCATAAATTTCATTAAAATAGTTGATTTGATGCTATATTTAAAATTATTTACAAAAGAAACATATATTTTAATTGAGTTGTACTTGCATTTAAGACTTTTTGTTTTGCTAACTCATTATTTGGGAGAATAAAAAGAGACACATAGATGCTACAAGCTTTACCAAGAATGTTTGACATTAAATCTCCTTTAAAATATAGAGTTTAAATGACTCACAACATAAAATCACTATAATATATTACTCATTTTTATCAATATAAAATGTTAAAATGTATTCTTATTCACATATCTCTTTATATAACTCTATTTGAATTCAATAATATCTCATTGCTTTTATTATCTTCTTTTCAAACGAAAAACAAAAATACTCACTTCTCTTACTTTAGACTTTGCCAAATACTTCTTATCTTTAATTTATCCCATTTCCGAATTTGATCGATACAATTGATTCACTATAAACTAATTAATCCTATACCAAATACGTTAAACTATATACATATACATGAGGTGAAAAATAAAGTACAATGTGGACTATTAACGATGTTACTGATTCCTATATTAAAATTCAGATTAAAAAACTTTTAACATGCTATAAAAACAATGCACAAGAACTTAAAAGAATGATAAAATAAATTAATAAAAATATATAGCTATAATACATTATGATACTTTACCATACTTTACTAGAAAAAGGTAGTCTTTGCTAATTAAAAATGAGCAACACCATTGAATCCTTAAATTACTGAGGGAAGAGAACAATTACCAATTATTTTTTAACTCGATGCTCTCACTTGGTTGAAGTTTGGACTATAATAAGTATAAGTAAAAGCTATAGACTAATTATAAAATAATAACAAGAACATGTCCCTTGTAGGTTAACTTGGTGACCAAGTAAACTCAAAGAAGTATATTAAAACTTTTTGATGGCTTTACACAATTTGTCACCTATAGGGTTTAAAAATATATATATCACGTCTTTTAAAAATATCGAATATGTGACAACTTAGTTCACATATATATGTCATTATTCTTTTATATTTTATTGGAAATTATAAGTAATGAGGACACTAAAAAGTGATAAAGGATAGGGTTGGCTTAATGTTGTGTATGAACATTGAAATCATCATTCAAGTGATATTTTTTAATTATGGTGAATAGATAAATTATGAGAGTAATTTGGACAAAGTTTAATATTAAATTTAGTGCAAGAGTATATTTAATAATAATAATAATGTGTAAATCTAATATATAGTGAATTTTACTATTTAGAAACACTAAATTTGATAATGGTGGGAAAACTAAACTTTTACCTTTCACAACTAAAAATATTTCTCATAGAATTTGAAACCAAAATGATTATTTCCATATTTTATTATTTTATTTGAAAGTTTCATCTAATTTATATTCTTGATAAAAAAAATTGGTTTAGCTTTCTTGAAAATGTCACTGTAAATCTTTAATCATCTTAATAAATTACAACTTTATTAAAAAATGTCGTATTGTTATTATTTTCATTTAATATTATGTTTTATTTGGAATTTGTATTTGGTTTTAATTGTTACAATTCTTCATAAATAAAATTCTTATATTTTATTATTTCATTATAATAATAATTATAATACAATTTTTCAAAACTTTACATTATATTTTATAATGTATAATTCTATATATAAAATTCCAAAAAAATAAAGAACATTTTTTAACCACTTAACTCATAACAAAATGCCATGTATTTTATACATTTATAACAATGAAAAATAGAGAGAGTGGTTTGCAACTCAAAATATTTGATCTCTCTACGCTCTTGATAAATCCAGGTTTAACATGGCTTTATGTTGGATATGTGTATGCGCATGTGCAAGCACATACAAAACTACCACATAAAATAGCTTGTTGGTAGTTTTCAAGGGTGCGAACATTCACTCATGTCGGATGCTTTTGGGTTTTGGATTATTCATATGTTTTCTCACATCTAAAAAAGACAAGCCAATAGCCAATCAAAAGTAGTTTTAGGTCATAATTCACTTATGGTGGATGAATTCATGCTTTAAGAAATGAAATTAGCAACAAAGGCATTCATACCTGTAAGCAATGCATAATTACATAACAAAATATCTCAATTTACCAATTAGTGAAACCTAAATTGATGAGATTATAAACCTAAACGCTAACTTGAATTCAATAATTTTACTTTAATTTAGCTATATTCAAACTAAGCTTCAATAATTTTACTTTAATTTTCCATTTGATTATAATGATATATTGTGCTGGTGATGGGATTTTCTGTAAATCTAAAAGCAAAGATTTTCTTTTTAGAAAATTCTCTATTATGATATTTTATCTATAAATGAAAATAGGTAGATAATATGAAATGCATTTTTTATAAAACTTTTACACAACTTTCTCTTCAGTACGACCATTAAACTTAATTTTACTTTTATTTTGCTAGCATTGATAGTATCAAGTTTAGCCTTGAATTATAATGCATGTCATATCTTGTTGTAGCAGCTACAACCACCCACCAAAATTTTGACTTGGCTTCATTTTGGAGCCTCCCTAACAACCATCCTTAGCACTACGTCTTCTACTGTCCAAGTACATAGTCTTCAGTTGAGTTTCATTGGCATGTTAGACTGTGCATGTCAACCTGTTTGTCTCCCACCGCAGGCTGTCATTCTGGACTTAGTCAATTTTCTGGCTAAGATCCTCACTCAGAAAATTGCACAATTCTAGAGGGGAACCAACTTTCCCTTCAAAAACTACGCAATCCTTCTAGGCTCGACAACTATGTAGTCCAACCAAGTAGCCTTCCCTCTGAAAACGGCACAATCCAGCTGAGCACTAGGCTTCAGCTCAGAAATTGCGCAATTCTAATTGACAGCCAGGGCTTCAGTCCAGAAATTGCGCAATGCATAAAGGACAACCAGCCTTGCTCAACCCAGAAACTATGCAAATCTCATCCCCATGCTTGCAAACTGCTCCATGTGTTTTCAGGTTGATTGGTTCTCTCCCAGATTGAGTAATCCTGATTTGCATGCATGGGCTAATTTACCCAAAAAAGAAAAAATCATCCCTAGATTTTAGGGTTCTATTTTTAGTAGTTGGAGGTTACATGCAAAGATCGTTTAGAAACGTGTCGCTTTTTCCTAGATTTGTGCCATGCGTGTCATAAGCCTCATCCTTATCAAAACTATTTATTCGATGCTGCAGAGCTCATTATTCACATTGATCATGGAGATATGACATCCCACATCACATCTAGGAGTCTTTGGCACATTCAGCTTAGCTTCTTCTGAGTAAGTTTGCTTTTCATGTCATCTGCTATTTTTCTGTCGCTTTTTGTATTTCTCTTTGTGTGAATGTTGCTTGCTTGGTTTTCTTGAATGCATGTTATCATTTTAAAGCATGTTAGCCTGAAGAAGAATTGTTTCAAGTTTTTCATTGCATCTCACTGTTGTCGCATGCATGACATTGTTTCTACACTGACAGTCGTTGTTGTGGCGACTCGCTTCCAACACATGCTTGCATTCTTGTTTTTTAAATATTACACTCACTGTTTGCATGCATGATCATTCACTGTTGATTACACTTAGTCTCACCATGAATTCAAACCTTTTCATGTTTTCAGTTACCCGTCGGCGAGTCTGGGCTGTCTTGGCCCAGACCTTGCCTTTCCCGGACAACCATGCACTTTTCTGAGAGTGAAAGCTCTACCTTCCTCCCAGAAAATTTGCAAATCTAACTAGTACTGGCTGTTTGGTGTAGTTTTTTACCTATATTTTGCACATTCTTGCCCCTGGTTTGACCTTTCTGTCCTCCAGGCCTGTGCCCTTATATGACCAAACTCCTTGTTTTCTTACCTTTTTAATCCATTTTACTGTCATGTTACTTTGTTATATTTTATCGAATAATCCGAGACTTTATTCCTTTTTGTGGCTATCTGGGAGAGCATTGAAGAAGTGTTTTGGGAAGCTTATCTTTTCAAGTGTTGGCTCACGAGAACAAATATATGAAGCAGACATGCAACAAGAATTAACTACAAGAAAGGGTAGAATGATTCGGTGTTACAGCCCGAGTGCTGTTACAGGTTGCTGCTACACACTTGCTGATGTTACAGATTGTTGTTACACAATTGATGTTGTTACAAATCACTGTTACACATTGGATGTTGTTACACCTCGCGCAGATTTGCCATCACACCAACGGTGATGTCGTTAGTTATGTTGCGTCATCCCGAGTCACCATTCGCTCAATTCTATTGCACCGAAGCTAGAAATATGGGTAATATTCCACATAACAGTTGTCAGCAATAGGGATTGTTTATTTTTCAAGCAAAAAGAGTCCAGCAGTTGCAACTGATGTATATTTATTTAGCAATAGGCTATAACTTCTTTATTTTTTATCATCATGAGAATGGAGAGATTCTCATGGCTAATCTGTTTCTAATTTTTGAGTTGTAATAGTCATAAAAGAATAGACTTTTTATGTATCAAAGGACAACATATAGAAGAGTATCGTTACTCAGTTTCTCTAATTCTGAATTTATTTTAATATCAATTAGCACGACGATGTTGTTACTACTTTCTAGCTGAGTCGTTAATCACTTTCGTGTTCTTCCTGCGCCCTGCTAAGGAGGAAGGGCACTCCTCTTTGGCAGGGATCACAGTGATATAGGTAGTGACATTCTAGATTAGTTCATTGATTTATGATTGCTCACTATTGCTATAAAAATCGTGGATTACATTCGTTGTTATTTCTATTTACCTTATTCTGTTACAATGAGTTAATCAACAGAGTGGTGGTAACCAATTGGAATAGATGTTAGTTCTTGTGTGGTGCGCCCTCAATTGAATAGCTTCTAGTTGTGATTTAATTTTGTAGAGTATTTTTTATCTACATGCATGGTTTGATTCAACAATATAGATCAACAACATCTTTTATAGTTTTTTGCATTTTCTTCTGCTTGGATAGAGTGTATCAGCACAGACAGTGCGAACTCCATTGAAACAACAAGACCTACCCTAGGTTGACAATTAATGTTATAGTCTGAGTCAATTAAGGTTGATTAAAACAAAACTACATTTTGCGTCGTTGTCGGGGATGGTAAGTCGACGATACAGTCAGCCAAGTTGTTTGTTTGATATAGAGTGCTCCTAGTCCACAGTTGTTGGGTGGTAAGGTTAGAGGTAAGAACCTGTGCATTGCTCTAACATACCTAGGTGGGCTCACCATTGTGATTACTAGGACACTTATGACATTTTGATGCTTTGTTAGTGTGTCTTCATCTCTCTAGTCATTGGGTAGTAAGACGAGAGGTAAGAACCTCTGCATCACTCTAACATACATGGGTGAGATCACCACTGTCGAAGACTGAGACACTTAGTGTGTGATTTAATACACATAGGGTCCATGTGTGCACTTGTAGGACTTATAGAGATACTAAAATCACCCCCAATCAAGGCGGAAAAAGAATAGTCCAGCTCTTAAAGGAATGCAACGAAAACAGGGCCACAGAAGGCTGTTACTACCATAGTGAAAGCAGAAACCTCCAATCCCTCCATCTTGGTACCGTATCATTCTAAGGCTAGCACTCATACCCCCAAGATCAAGGATTTGATTTATGAGCAAGAAGGGGAATTTAGTAGCCATAATTTGAGGACCGAGGGGCAAAGGGAAACCAATGGGGAACAACAGACACCTGAGATGGAAAAGAACCTATTGATTTATCAATATCGGGATACAGGTAGTGCAGTGAAACAGCCAACCCCAAGGTATCTGAGGCACTAATCACATCTGTAGGGGCATCACAAATGCAGCTCAAAGAAAGTCTGCTACAGAAGGGTTATAAGAATTAATTATGGGAGACAACAATGATAACAATGCTAAAATAAACACCACTACCACTACCTTTGAATCCCAATCGAGAATATCAAAGACGAAGCTCCTATGAAAAATATTTCTCTATCATCCTTACCATCCTTCCAGGGGAGGACTATGGAAAATCCTGATACAATTCTATTTCAGTTTGATGTCCTATGTAGAAGTTATGATTATACAACAGATGCTCAGAAGTTAGAGCTATTTCCTACTACCTTAAAAGGAGCAGCCTTGAGATGGTTCATGGGATTAGGCCCTGCTACCATTTCAACATGGAATGCTATGAAGGACACGTTCTTTTCAAAGTACCAAGACTATTGTAGGACCAGGGACTTAAGGGAAGAGATATTTAGAATGACACAAAAGGATTAAGAAAGCTTGGAAGATTATGTGGAACAGTTCCACTACAATCTGCAAAGGTTGAAACACAACGATTTATACCCAAAAATCTTGAAGACTATATTCATAAGAGGAATGAGGGATGACTGCCTTGACACCCTGAAGCTATTAGGAAAAGGGCATATATCACAAGAGCCATTTGCTAAAATTGTAAAGCTATGCCTACGATGCTCTCGAGGATCGTCTAAAGGAAGAAGTACAATTTAGGATGCCTCTGTTCACATACAAAAATATGCAAGCAAAGGAATAACTAGAGTGGAGATTGGAAATTTGTTCTAAAATTTGAAGGCCAATATCCTCAGTACTGTCTCGGCCCAGATAGTAACAACACAGATCAAAAGGAAACAAGCAGAAGTTGATACACCCCTAGCCATGTTCTGTCAGACTTGTCGAAAGAAACATCCTCATAGGGAATGTGAATTGAACATCATCAGCCTGTGTAATATCTGTGAGATGGAGCATTCAACAGAGAAGTGTCCAGAGCTTCCTAGACTAAAGGTAGTACTCAGAGAATCAAGAGAAGAGGTGCAGTTCTCTTACTTCATCGCACCAAGGAGGCCATGGCAACCGCGACCTCCAAGTATGTCTCAAGACTTTTCCTCTTTCAATTTGTGGAATGATGCATGCAATAACCAACAATACCCATGGAAATATTATATCCGTCCTTCAGCATAGTTCCCTTCACACTGGAACCAATGGTCTCCATCTCCTCTTATTCAATACCCTCAATCCCAACCATACCGTGGAACTAGAACTGGAGAGGAAATGCCCAGAATTCATCTATGCCTGCACCACCCATGCAACAATAGTTGCAGTTACCTCCTTTCCAGGCTCGTGCTCCTCCACCACCTGTGCGACCTTAACTGCTTGTGCAACCTAACCCAAACCCAAACAATAAAGCAGCTCAGGGCATAGAGGCTCCTACGACCTTCCGGACCTACCTTATTACCCCCGTGGAACTTAATGAAATACAATTGCAATCAGTCATAGTAATTAACCCCAGTCACTCCCCTATCATTATAGAGGAGGACTCTGAACCATCCAGAGGAGAAGTCAGAGGCTCTGAGGCAGCTATTGCGCCTACAACGGCTGATATAGAGGAAGTTGTTACATCTGTAACAAACAACTCGCAAAGAACTGTTGCATCTGTAACAACTAATTCGGGGAAGGCTGATACACCTGTAATAGCAGATTCAACTATTGTTACGTAGGACCCCCCATACCCTCAAAGACTAGCCGAACCTAGGATGGCTTCATAGCCTGAATCTGATTTTCTTAAGGAGTTGCAAAATTTGTATGTACGAATTCCTCTACTGTAAACCCTTAAAGAAGTACTCATCTATGCCAAGGCAGTGAGAGATTTGTGCATCAAGAAGCTTGGGAGGAAGCCTAAAGACCCAGCTTGGGAGGAAGCCTAAAGACCCTTCCACCATACATGTGATGTGAAAGTTATCCCAATTAATGTCTTCTTAGCCTCTCCTTACTAAGTACAATGATATAGGAAATCCTACAGTCACTGTCTACATTAATGATCAGCCCATAGCCAATACACTGATTGATCTTGGGGCTGCCATTAATGTAATAACGAAATATCTCTTTATCGCTCTCAGGCTATAGGTACTCAGACACACTCCTACTGTGATGGAATTGGCAAATAGGTCTCGTGTTACACCCTAGGGGATGTCAAAATATATAGTAATTACGATATCTTCCTAGAGATATCCAGCTGATTTCCTTATCCTACATCCCAAATCCAATTTTGGGGGGCATCCTTTAATCCTAGGGAGACCTTGGCTAGCCACTGTAAACACATTTATAGGTTGTAAAATGGGATCTATGGTGATCTCAGATGGCCAATCAGCATAGAACCTTAATCTTTATCCCCCAAAACCAAATATGGATGTGTACAACCCTTGGTGGGATGAGTTTGAGCATGAGTCAGATATTTCCCTGCCACTCCTCATTGTCGGGAAAGCCCAGTATTTCAAAGATGAGACAGACAATGATGTTATTAATGGTTTTATTAGTAATTCACTTTCTGTTTCTTCTATTAAAAATGCAAATCAGGAGGAAGAAGTGGAAGATATAGATTTTGAACAAATGAGAACCACTCTGAATATTGCTAATAGTCGAATTGAGATTGAATCTGTAAAGTTTTTGAATGTAAATCCCAAGTTGACTGCTGAACAAAAACAACTGTTATAGAATTATAAAAAGGCATTTGCATGGAATTATACGGATATGAAAGGGATCCACCCTAACCTATGGACTCATCGTATTTATTTGAAGGATGGTTGCAAATGAGTCAGACAACAACAACTCTGCATGAACCCTGCACTAAAGGATGTGGTGAAAGAAGAACTACAAAAAATCCTCAATGCTAATTTTATGTATCCAATATCTGACAGTTAGTGGGTGTCATCTCTTGTCATCATTCCTAAAAAGAATGGCAAGTGGAGAGCATGTGTTGATTATAGAGAACGCAACAAGGCCACTCAGAAGGACCATTTTCCAGTACCATTTATAGATCAGGTCCTTGATACTCTCTCCGGAAAGAAATTCTTTTCATTTTTGGATGGATTTAGTGGCTACAATCAGATACAGATTGCCCCAGAAGACCACGATAAAATGACCTTTACTTGTCCTTGGGGAACCTACGCATATAAAGTGCTACCTTTTGGGCTCTGTATTATGCCAGCAACCTTTCAAAGGGAAATACAAGGAATTTTTTCTAATTGATTGAATGACTGTATGGAAATATTCATGGATGATTTCACACCTTATGGAGATGCTATTGAAACGGCATTAGTCAATCTACAAAAGTGCTAGAGCCATGTGTACAGACTAATGTTGCCTTGAGTGCTGAGAAATGTCACATGATGACGACTGAATGGATTGTGCTTAGACATTACATTTCTGGTGACAGAATCAAGGTAGACCCTGCAAAAATAGAGGTAACTCTACAAATCCCAACCCCCAAAATGTAGAAGGAGGTACATAGTTTCTTGGGGCATGCAGTGTATTACAAAAGATTTATAGAAAAAATTTCAAGAATTACATCGCCATTATTTTCCTTGCTCATGAAGGATGTTGATTTCCTGTGGACATGGAAGTGTGAGCGGGCCTTCTTAAGGATGAAATGTTGTGTCTCAGCAGCTCCAGTCTTGTGAGGACCTAATTGAGAACTGTTGTTTCACATAGCTACGAATGCATCAGATATTGTTGTAGGTGTTGTTTTGGGTCAACTGCAGGATAAGAAACCTTACATTATTTACTACATAAGTAAAAAATCCAACTGAGCTCAACTACACAATGACCGAGAAGGAGTTCATAGCAGTTGTGCATGCCATCAATAAATTCTAGCATTACATCACCAGGTATCAAGTATTTGTACACACTGGCCATTCTGCCATTCATTTTTTAATGAATAAGTCAATTACAAATGGTAGGATTATACACTGGTTATTGTTGTTGAAAGAATTTGATATCACTATTAGAGATAAGCCTGGAAAAGGTAATGTAGAAGCTAACTTTCTTTCTAGGCTAACTATTGATGACAGTTGCACTCCTACTGAAGATTCTTTCCCTGATGAATATCCTTTTTCTATTTCTACTTACTCACATTGGTATGCAGATATAGCCAATTATCTTGTTGCAGGGAAGTTTCCACAATATTTGTCCTCCAAAGAGAAAAGGAAAATCATACAACATAGTGCTACATATACCTCGATAGATGGGAACCTCTACCACACTGGAACTGATTTCCAGATCAGACGTTGTGTTAGAGAGGACGAGGTCTTTGATATTCTCAAAGCCTAACATGAGGAACCTTGTGGAGGACACTTCGTAGACAAACAGATAGGATACAAGTCCTTTCAACAGGGTACTACTGGCTGATAATATTACAAAATTCCAAGAAGTTTGTGAAGGGATGTGATAGTTGTCAAAGGATGGTCCAACCACTACAATCAGATGAGATGTCATTACAACCCTATATTGTCATAGAACCTTTTGACAAGTGGGCTCTAGATTTTGTGGAACCAATCAATCCTTCATGTAGACAGAGATCCTACATCTTGGTTTGAACTAACTATGTCACAAAATGGGTTGAGGCGTAGGCACTAACCAGAGCCACAGAGCAAGTTGTCTCAGGCTTTCTATTTGAAGACATCTTCGTCCGGTTTGGCATACCTAGAGAGATAGTCACAAACAGAGGGCCATAGTTCACATCTCATAAGATCTGGGAGTTAGCTAAGAAATATAAAATCCATCACAACATCACAATGCCTTATCATACACAAGAAAATGGCCAAGTAGAAATCACTAACAAAGTAATTAAGGGGATCCTTACTAAGACTGTTTCCAGTCATCAAATAAATGGGGTTGAAAAACTTCCAGAAGTGTTATGGGCATACAAGACTACATGGAGAAATGCCCTGGATTCTCACCATATGAACTTGTGTATGGCAAGAACCATTTATTCCCCATTGAATTTGAAATTAAGACACTAAGGACATCGTTGCAGGTCAATTTGGATTTGGCTACAACACAAAGGTAGAGATTGAACCAGCTCAATGAATTGGAGGAAAAACGGTAGGCTACTATCCAGCAAACAGAGATTATCTAGTAGCAGAGAGCTAAGTCGCATGACAGATTTGTAAGGAAGAAGCAGTTCCAAAAAGGATATTGGGCTCTCTTATATGACTCAATGTTTAAAGACTTCAAGGGTAAGCCCTACACCAGATGGCTAGGTCCTTATGAGGTAGATGCAGTCGTTGACAATGGGACTGTAAATTTGGTGACCATTGACAGTGCGAGGACACCAATACTTACAAATGGGCACCGTCTTCAGTTGTATCACAAACCTACCTCGAAGGATTCATTTGTCAACATTGTCACAAATTCAGATCTACAAGTTACGGAAATAGGGGAAAGCCCCCTGTGCTGCAAAAATTTTAATTTTTCCAATAAGTGTAATAGCTGAAAACCACCTCATGGCAGTTATTACACCTTCAAATTCCAAAAAAAAAATGTAATAATAATAATAATCTGGTTGTGAAAAAATTTCTCAAGCACAGATAGACACTTTCATAGTAGTTGAAAACCACCTGGTGGTGACCGTTACACCCTCTGTAACAACATTTATTATTTCAAAGTATATCATGCAATATCTGCTGTTACACAATCTTTTCTTCTTCATCTTTTTGTAGAAATTAAATTAATATATTAGTCATCTTGGTTGTTACATCTGTAACAACCAATGACTTTTCAGGAATAAAATGAGATATCTTATTGTAATAAATAGCAGCAACATCATCGTAATCCTCATCATCAGAATTCAGTTCATGCATCTCGCTACCCGAGTATGATTCGACGTCGCGTTGCCCATTACTTCGCCCCATGTCACCCATGTATGTCATCAAAAAGGTAATATTGAATTTGTTTTATTTTGTAATTATGGCAACTTAACATGACTATTGGTAGCTGAGGACGGCTTTCATAATTAAACTGGGGGGTACTAATCATATTGTGACATGACCGTCACATGATTTGTAATTATTTGAAAAATCTAGCAATTAAGGCATGTGACCCGATAATTATTGTTACTTAATGACAAATCATACCAAAAGGGTAAGTGCACCATCGACGAGACCTCTCCATGAATCACCATTAAGGAAAAATTCATTGTACAGTATGAACCATGCATGCCAAATCCTAATCCAAAATCTTCCCTTGTGCCACCCTGCCACCCTACCGTTTATCCTTGCTGGAAGTGTTGAATCCCCATTTAGAGTGTTCAGAGAGGAGGAAGATAGCAGTACAGGCTGAAAAAACTATGTTGTAGGCAAGGATAAGTAGGTGAAACAACTCTGAATTGCATAAACAATGGGAGGAGCAACAATACGACATGAGTCAAGGTCTACAAAAGCCCTAGAAGATTGCCTTGAAGCATGCCAGGTTTTCAAAGATGTAGGCTTGTGGTGAAGTAAAATTTTGAGTGCAGACACAAACAATTCCTCTAGCCCGATAATGGGCCTAGCCACAACTGATACATTCTATGGAAGATTTCCTTAGGTTAGAACCAATGAAGAGGGCTTACCTCTTAGTATGCTTGTCCTCTTTGATGATTTCCTTGCTTTCTTACTCCATCTAACTCTCGTTTCCTTCTTCAAACACGTGAAACAAGTAAACAACAGAAAACAACAACTGTGACAATAGACAAATTGTAATTCAACCTACTTAATAAGTCAAGAAACATTAAGCCATGAACATGTAAGATGACACAACATGTAGGAAATCAATCGATAGTTGCATATATATTGAATCAAGAAGAGATTACAACCATTGTCTTGAGGTTGCCGTTCTCCCACAACAAAACTAGGTTCCCACAGACTTCTACTAGCATTCCATGATGGCCTTAACAATAATAGTTTTAAGGCTATTCCCTTTAGGCTTCACACTAGACCAAATTCACACTTCTCCCTCACACAACTAGAGAGCTACATCTATGAATATCTTGTTGTTTACTCCAAACTTAATTAGCACTAGCACACCAACATTAACACTAGCTTGTGCTTGGCAAAAAGGGAGGTTTATATAGCATGAATGGATGGGAGATGGATCCTCTTTTCATGGGGGAAGGTCTTATATCTTGAGGTAGTTCCATAATTATAGGGGAAAGGAGCCCAAAATGACATCCTCAACCCCATCTGGCCAACGCATTTACCAGACTTCCATTACAAAGCGTCTAGAGCTGGAAGCTTCGGTTCTTTATTTAAAAAAAATTCCATAAGAGGAATGGCACGACTGGAATAAAGCTCAGTTGCTTCGCTTGGCGCTAGGGATAGTGTTAATCCCTACATATTGATGCAAGGAAGACAAGGGCCATTAGTGCCAGTCTTGTAAATTGGGAAAAACAGAACACATTGGGAAAATGGTGCAAAAGAGAATTGTTCTACTCATGAAGAGGAACTCAATTAGAGTTTCTTAATGAAGGGAAAGCATATAGGGTTCAATGTATAGGTCCTCTGGGATCAAGGAATGGGGAGTACAGGGACAATGACAAAATTCTGTGTAACAAATGCCCCCTAAAGTGTGAAGGTCAAACTAGAGTGAGGGGTCAAATGCTTTATGAATCAGTGCAGGGAACCGTAGTTTTTCCTCAAAAAACCTACAAGCAAGTACAGATATATATACATGACTGAGAACTCTATTAAATGATACATGAATCGTGGCATGGATGTAGCCATCCAGAGAATGATCATGTACATGAATCCAGGTATGGGCACAATCATCTATCAAACATGATCACAATGAAACCAAGGTATGGTCATAACCATCCAATAATGAGAAGGATCACATATGATATCTCATGGTATGGTCGCAGTCATCCACCTAAAAGAGACATGTATATCAATATAACCATGTCACATCACTTTGCAACCTGTACTTTTGTGATATGAGCCCAAGGTCTTGCGCTCCAACACGACCCGATCAAAGTACAAATCCTAACATGTGAATAGATGTGTTAACGTCAAACATGCTAGAAAGTCACTTGATTACCAATAAATGATGTAAATCGTTAAAAAGCATGAGAGAAACCAACAATAATGACAATGGTCCTCAAGGTACTGTCAGCACAATCCACTGAATGTGAATAGAGGAACTGAAGTCAAACACCTGTGAAATCACTCGATCGAAAGCCAATGATGTGAACTTGTCATCGAGTGCGAAGAACTTGCCATTAGGGCATGCAATCTCTAAGGCACTGGAAGGGAGTCTCTCTGTCAACTTCTTGGATAATGAGTTGAAGTCGCGAGGAAGTGACCATGTTGAAGGAGGGCTATAATGTATCCCACATCATCGACGTGAGACAAAAGGATGCAAAATGATTTTAGATGATACAAAGAATCAGAGGTAAATGTAACTGCAGAAGGACAACTATTGAACTTATTGGTGACACGACTGGAAGTTTGCCAGCTTTCGAATCCATAGGATCGGTAGTCATGATGATCTAACAGAGTTAAACGGAAGGCAAAAAGGAACGGCCCAACCCAGGAAGGTCAATGACACAAAGGATGATATCCCAACCTGACACGAAGCAGAAAGTGACATGTTCAAGAGTGAGCTGCCGACACAACTGATTAGATTTCTAAATTTTCCCTCACCATTTATGGTAGGTACCCCAATTATTTTTAATCGCAAGCTTGAAGGGGATATCATATGCTTGCATTGTAAGTTCATCCTTTGGACTAATCCAACCTAGTAATTTTAACGAGCCCTAAGAAGGAGAAGCTCATGTTCGTCATGACGACGAATCCGATTTCATTTTAATATTTTAATGAGTCTAACAAAGGTGTAACTTGGTATCTTTTTCATGTTTAGAGAGTTTGAAAAAGACATGGAAAATAAAACTCCACATAGTCACTTTTCCTACATTTGTGTCTCTCCAGCCCGAAAAGGTAGAAAACAATACTTGAAAGAACCACTCGACCATTTCAGTCAAGGAGTACCTTTTTCATAAATAGTGCATCCTAACCTCAAAAAGTGCTAAACTTATACTGGGTGCACAAGGTTTCGTATCCCTTAACGAGTTCAAAAGGACAAGGGGTTGGATATGTTTTCGCTTTTGAAGCACCAAAAGAGAGCTTGAAAGCAGACCCCCCATTCTATTCTCTTTTACGAGTCAAAAGGGAAAAATACTCGGCAATATTCTAATATGAGTTTTACGAGTCGAGAAAAGAGCTGAAACGTGGCTCGGCATCATCGTCAAACATCCATCACCTATCGCTGCACAAAAAGGTAAAGTGCATTATCCAATTCTCGAGGCAAAATGGGTCAAAAGATTTACAAAAACCTAATATTTTCATGAAAACTGAATAAAAAGGAGGAAAAGTAAATATTTTTTACCATTTACCATGTTACCTTGATGTAAAAGACATTTTACTCACTTTTGTCCTAATTGTTTTAAAGCAGATTATGGGAGATCTGGGAGGTCATTTGTCGAGCCACTAGTTAAAGGTAAGAGTCAAAGCCCTTAGCTTCATTTTCATGCCTTTTATTCCTGTTTTTAACCATTTTTAGGATTTTTAGGGAGGATTTATCAAAAAAAATTCACCCTTGGTCAGCGCTACTTCCAGGTACAAAATCGCAAGAGCTGAGGGTAATTAACACGGCCTATCACGTTGTTTGTGCAACTATTTTTAAAACAGGAGCATCGACGCCATGAATAGGGAAAAAACCCTATTTCCTCATAAAACCAACATTGAAACTTGAAATTTATGGGTCAAAAATGATTGTTGACTCAAATCTATGGCTTTTGCAGGAAAGAATTGCTGAAAATGGTAGACTAGAAGGAAGGGGAGCACAAGGATATGGACACCTAGGCACTGAATGATCTAAATTTCCTGGAAGCTTTGAGGGCCTGTGGGCTCCTAAAATTCTTTCTCACACCATGGATGCGGCCCAACCTCAGTTGCTTCAGTACCTGATTAGTCTCTGGGACATAAATCAGGAAATATTTGTCATTGGTGACCAAGAGCTGGAGTTAGAAACTTCAGACATATATTTAATCACAACACTATCCCGAAGAGGGGAACCAGTCAACTTATACAAGCCACGACCGATTGGGGCAAGAATATCCATGTTTCTCGCTGAACATTGCCCTGAAGCCCTCAAATCCAAGAGTGGCATGATTGAGATTTCCATTGTTCAGGATCTGACACTGAGAGTGCTATTGTTGACTATCAATAGAGTGGATGGGTCCTAGGCAGTGCATGAGACTAACAAGTCAAAGCTCCTGTATGCCATCAACGACACTAGACCGACGATCCTCAACTAGGTGGAAGCCATGAAGATCAACATAAAACGCTAGCTAACCAAAGCTAAGGTGGGGAATCTGAAGCAATTTTGCTTCGGATCTATACTAGGGACCTTTATCTTGGAATGGGTGCCACTGTTGCAGTACCAGTTGAGTGAGGTAGATCGTCCCATGCCACGTGACCCGCAGATGGCCCGCTAGAGTTGTTTGATGCCCAGGATCACTGGGGGCCAACACATGTCGTATAGACCTATATTCTTTTCATGGCTACAATGAAAAAATATATTCATGGAGGACTGGCCATATAGTTGCACCAACTTCCGTGGAGATCTGGACATGCTGCTACCAGATGGAGAGGATTTTGATGATGAAGGTAAAAAAAACATTTTTTTTATTTTTTTATTTTGTGATTTTTTAATTCTTTTTGGTATATATGTGTTTATAACGTTTCTCTTTGTTAATGAAAATGTTGGACAAGAGCGTCTTGCGGGGATGTTACCAATAGCCAGGTGCATCACCCGCCTGATTGATGGTTTCACTCCTTATCAGGAGGGGAGTGACAATGAGGAGGAGAACGTGAGGAACCTTTAGGGGTTGACTCGTGGTATCCCAGAATATGCTCGGGTGGGAGATATTCCTCGCCAGTACTAGAGACACACGGTGGGAGTATTGGATCGGATCCTCTGATTGTTGACTTGTGTTGCAAGAGCCGTGTCATGCTACCACAATCAACACGATGATTAGTTCCTAGGTCCGGCACTTACATTTTTTTAGGCATGCATGCCACGGATATATGAGGCCTGCGAGTTGCCGATGTTATTTTGGACACATATCATTTTTTGGGGTTTTGATGTATCAAACATTGTCACCATATATATATATATGATGTATTTTCTTTCTTACTATGGTACAAATGATTTGTTTTATCTCTTCACATGTTTCGTAAATGTCTATCCAAAACATAATTAGCTAACGCATCTGTCAATGTATTCATGCGTCTAGGAATATGATGATATGTAATGTAATCAAAATGCATTTCCAGTAGATGAATATGGAGATACATTCTCAATATTTGGGGGTTTCTCATGGAATATTTCCCGTTGAGTTGAAGGACGACATGCTATGAGTCTAGGTTGACAACCAACTCTTGAATGTCAAGAGAAATGGATTCTAATAACAATTCGATGACCACACTATATTCAACAATTTTGTTAGTTGTATGACCTAAAAAGATACCTTAAAGGTCAATCAACTTACCGTTATGTTCATCAATAGCCTGTGACGCGGATGATAGGTTCCAGTTACTACGGCAAGCACCATCAGCAAAACCGATGTGAGGAGTCATAGACATCTTCAAAGAAAGGAAAACATAGTAAAAGGGAAAGTTGTTTGAAAACTAACACACCAAACCACATTGCACAAGAATGAATGACACACTAATGTACACAAGTAACCACGCAAGATGACCTAATCATAGTACTTCTTGAGATAAAGCTTGTTTCGGGGCTTAGCCAAAATATTTCCTTCATAATCAATTATCTCATAGGCCCCTTTTTGCAAAACACATTTAAAAATGTAGGGCCCATGCCACATGGGTTCAAACTTGCCTGCCCCCACCTTATCATTAGCTTGGTCATACAGTAAGACCAAATCACCCTCAGAGAATGCGTGAGAGGAGACCCACTAATCAAAATGGGACTTGACCTATTTCTTTTGTGCTTCGATAACCAAAGCAGCGAGACAACGAGTCTCATCCAGTCGTTCTAAATATAAAAGTCACTCTTCCTGAGGTGATGTTTCGCGGAGAAGTTTGACAGCTAGCTTGAGTGAAGGAATCTCTCATTCAATCGGCAATGTTGCTTCCAGACTGTAGACTAGCTTGAATGGTGTGAAACCAGTTGCATCTTTGGTCGAAGTTCGGTAAGCGCACAGAGCTAAAAAGAGCATGAGATGCCAATTTGACTTGTGCATCCCAATAGTATGCTGAAGTGTTGTAACCAACACCTTGTTCACGGCTTCAACTTGGCCATTGGCCTGAGGGTAATACAGGGTTGAACCATCATGGTGCAAACCCAACATGGATGTCAGCTCAACAATCATATAATCTCTGAAATTGGAGCCATGGTGTGTGAAAATGGCTTAAGGTATGTCCAACTTGGAAATAACATGATTGAAAAGGAATTGAGTTGTCGTTTTACCGCCTGTACAGTATGTAGGCATCACTTCAGCCCATTTGGTGAAATAATCCACAACGATGATAATATAGCCATGCCCCCCGGACGAACAAGGGTTACATGTCATATAATTGATGTCCCATTTGGAAAAAGGACCAACGGTAATGATGGGGTGTAGATGAGCGGATGGGGCACGCATCTTGCATTGGTAAATTTGGCATTCATGGCACCTGCAAACAACAAGGATGTAGTCCTTGAAAATGGACAGCTAGAAATAACCAGTGTGAAGGATTTTTAGAGCAGTAACATAGCCAGACATATGACCACCAAATGCGCTAGAGTGGCAGTCATTGAGAACTCTTTCAGCCTCCTCAAGCGTAAAGCACCGATGAAGAACTAGATCGACATCGACGCGATATAAAGTATTGCCAATAATACGGTAGGGTTGGGATTGATGCCGAATCCTTTGGTGATCATCCTTAGTCAACGTGGACCGGAACGTGGATGTTTGGAGATACACGATGATATCACCATACCATAGATCAAGGGTGCTAATCATGATGAGAGTCTCATCTAGGAGTTTTTCATCTACACTAGTAGGGAGAGAATTAAAAGGAAGGGAACAAATCAATTCGGCAAAAACTAGTGACTTCTTAGATTTGGTAGTAGTAAATACCAATTTGAATTCTTGTAGGACGACAATCCATTTAGGATACTTGTCTCCCAGCAACTGACGAGTTAGGATTTAGTTCATGGGGTTGCATTCAAAAATCATAGTGGTCATGCGTAAGAGTATGTAGTGCCGAAAGCATTGAACAACGTGGACGATGGACAAATCCAACTTCTCGACATGGGAATAATGTGTTTCAGAGTCGAGGAGATTACGACTAAGTTAGTAGATAACATGTTCGTTTCCTTCATCATCGTCTTGGACCAAGACCCTATCAATGGTGCTAGGGGCTGCAGCTAGGTAAAGGAAGTAATCTCGATAATAATCCAGGGGATGCAACAAAGGAGCATTTATGAGGACGACCTTGAGATCATCAAAATATTTTTAGGCAACCTCATCCCATACAAAGGGCACTCTTTGTTTGAGTAGCCGGGTAAATCTTGTAGCTAGCCCAGCGTAATTGGGAATAAAATGACAAAAGAAATTTGCCTTTTCTTGCAGGCTCTGGAGTTGGTGCAATGAAGATGGAGGGGGTAAATTTACAATGGCCTCAACGTTAAGCAGATCAAGGCAAATATCGTCCTTGGAAATGATAAAGCCAAGGAGTGGCCCGGATTCTATGCAGAAAACACATTATGCAGGTTGAGCCAAATGTTATAGTGTCTACAGCGAAGAAAAATATGCCAAAGATGGTCAGGGTGATCTTGGCGCTTACGAGAATGAGCAGGAAGGTCATCCAAGTAAGGGTGGACAATGTTGCGAATATCATGAAATGCATAGGACATTGCCTGCTAAAATGTAGCCCCGACATTTTTGAGGCCGAAAGGGAGCTTTTTTTACGTGAACGTACCCCATGGAGAGATAAAAGTTGTATTTTCTTGATTGGTAGGTGCAATGTTAATCTAGTTGTAACCAGAAAAACCATCCATAAAGGAAAAAATCTCGCTCTCAACACATTCATCAATTATTTGATCAATGAAGGGAGTAGGGTAGTTATCTTTAGGACAGGCAAGATTGAGATCACGATAATCAATGCAAATGCAGATCATGCCTTGTTTTTTCGTCACTGAGACAATATTTGACACCCAATCTGTAAGAAGGATTGGATAGATGAACCCACCTTTAAGAAGCTTTTCAACTTCACCCTTGATAGTGGTGGCCTTCTTAGGGTGCATTGGGCAGTGTCATTGGCGAACGGGCTTCGTGTGAGGATAAGTTGGTATTTCATGCACAACAATACTAGGATCAATTCCAGGCATTTCTTCGTAGGACCATGCAAACACATCACTGATTTATTGAAACAGACGAGTATAGGTCTTGATCTCATTTGGAGAACAACATACCTTGATATGGACATGTTCAACGATAACAGGCTTGACAGAAATATCAATTGATATCATTTGGGTAATATTACCCAAATTTCCTTCTGACCATACTTCATGAGTCATGATCGGTGGCGGAAGTAGGAGGGAAGGAAATGGAGAAGAGAACTCTTCAAAATTAGTATACATGACCACCGGGCGAGGAAAGAATGAGAAACAATGATGAGTATCAGTCCAAGGTGGTTCCTTAAGAGACATTACTTCCATGATACCTTCGTCAGCAAGGAAAGTCTCGGCTAAGGGATCAAGCGATTCCAAAGCACTAAGCCACGGGGATTGTGAATACGTATCAAGAGCGGTCTTCAAAACAGAGGAATCAAAGGATGTAGAACTAGATGCCGAAACGATTTCCATGTAATTTATTTTGGTAGGACTAAGCGGCATAACCTCACCCTAGGTATCAACAAGATCTGGTGAAGGTATGACCCAAGGATCATATTTGACCGAGACCATGTTGACAGAGGCAACATGAGGAGGTGGGAGTGGAAAAATTCCCATTAAGGTAGAATCTTTGAAAAGACCTGCCCCCACACTCTTATAGGGAGCACCATTGTGGTGGACGTGTGGAACATTTCCATCTAAGGAGGAAGAGGCAAAGAAGGACAATTGGTCAAGAATGACTATCTTCCCTTGATGGGGAAAACAAATCACGCGAAATAGGGAGGAGGCTACAACATGCATAGCATGGGTATAGCTCTAGCCAAGCAGAAGATTGTAATTGAGATTGGTGTCAACAATATCTACCTTGACTTGGACTGTCTTTCCCTCCAGAGTAATGGCAATGTTAGGTAAGGCATCGAAGGGTCACGAATCCCTCCCATCAAAAGCTTCCAAAGTGTTCGGGGATTGGTTCAAAGTAGGAGAACGAATAGCCTTCCAGCATGTGATTGACATGATGTAGGTGGAAGCACCTTCATCGATGGTAGTCCTGTGGATGGCATTCTCATTGATGATTACCTAAATGAGGAAGGAAATCTTGTGAGGGAGGCGCAGAACATGGTTCTCTAGATCAAAACATATCAAATTGGAATCAGTGGGATCAATACCCCTGATAGCTGACTGCAAATATTTATGCTATGATGGGCAGCTTTGGAGCACCTCGAGATCCGACATAGTTGATGGTGCCTGAGCCAAATATTCAACAATATTCTAGTGCTAAGCGGCTCAGGAATTGGGATTGTATGAGGATTTACATAGCACACCTCGAGAGGGTGGCCATATAGCAGAATCAGGGTTAGGGTGCTCAATATGAAGAGGGCCAGAACTTGGGGCAGAAGAAGAAGGGGTGGCTTCTTTCTCTTTCCCAACTGTCAGAGCAGGAGTTTGGCAATCTTTCGATCTAGTAGCCACATTAATAGTCATACGCATCATGAACACTTAAGATCCTGATGAAGCAGATGATTGAGGTTGGTCTACCATTTGAGTCTGCTGAGACAGAAATGGATCTTTGAGGACGGTTGGGGTCCCTTTGAGCAAATGACTAACTTCAGATCGTCGGGGACAATTCTTGGTGTAGTGATCCTCCTTGCAAATGAGGAAGGGATACTTAGGTTTCTATTGTGAAGATTCACCAGCAGACGATTTGGGAGGACCCTATTTTGGGGCACCGACTTTCCCCTTGCCTTTGCCTTTCTTCTTACCTTTTGAGGATTTGTTCACTGTGGTAGACTGGACAGCATGGACCTCTGAGGTTTTACCAAGGCTAGGTGGATTCTAGGAAGAATTATTTGGAATAGCATTCGAGACCAACTTCTCCTTGGAAGAAGATTTAGTAGGGGCCTAGGCTACTGAACCAATAACTCCATCGACAAGAGGTGCAGCCTACAACTTTGATGCTGTGGGATCGGATGATCGTTGCGGAGCATCGAGTAATAACTCATACAAAGTGTTAGACTGAGAGTAAAATAGATCTAAGTACTGGGTACAAGCAATGGCTTGTTCTTTAGTAACGCATCCACCCATAGCTATATCACGAGTAATTGGGGCCATGAATGATTTAGTGAACCATTCGGTGAGCAGCTAATCAACAACCTCAAATTTGATCAAGTGACGTCGACATCTCCATTCATGGATGTGATCAGAGACGTGTGTTTTGGTATCTTGCTTAAGTGATGTGAGCAAGTACGTGCAAGTTTCATAGCGAACCCGCAGCTAGAAATGTGTGAGGAAAGCCATGGATAAAGAGTTTTAAAGTCATGGTAAGTACCTCGAGGAAGCTCAATGTACCACTTGGCTGTAGCACCTGTGAGGGTCCATTGGAAAAGACGAAGATGAATGGAATCATCAATGTAAGAATTCGAAGAGCACCAGAGGCGATATGTCATCATGTGGGCTTGAGGATCTTCTTTTTCTTTCCCATCAAACTTTGGACAATCGCTCAGTATCTTGGATGGCACCGGAGGCCAGTATGGTGAATGAAGAATTGGATCATTCGTAAGGCAGGACATGTCTGGGACCTCTAGTGTGGCCAAGAATAGAAATTGAGTATTAAAATGCATTAGAGGTCAGTAAGTGGGTCCAAGTGGAGGAACTCATCCCTGCTGGTAAGGCGTTTTGCCCCACAGTGGAGGATTTTGTCCATATGGCATCTGATGTTGCCCCCATTGTCGGTTACCTTGGCCATAGGGAGGATTTTGGCCTTGAATACCATGGAATTATCTAGTCATAGATTTTTGATAAGAAACGTACGGGTTAAAAGGTTGTTGAGCTTGTTGACCTTGGACATAGGCATATTGTACTTGTTGTCCCTAAACATACGAGTGGTGAACTTGTTGTCAATGAACAAGAGGATTTTGGACATGGTGTCCTTGGGCATAAGAATTATACACTTGTTGCCCTTGGACATAGGGATTATGTACCTGCTTCCCTTGACGAAAAGGATTATGTACCTATTAACCCAGGAGATTAGGGTTTTATACCTGTTTCCCTTGTCGAGAAGGATTCTGGACTTGTTGACCTAGGACATTAGGATTTTGGGCCTGCTATTGTAGGACTTGACCCTGGCCTTGCCCTTGTAAAGGTTGACCCTGATGATATGTATACAAGGGTTATTGCTGCCCAGGTTGGTTTTGCTGCTGCAAGCGTTGGCCTAGTGGTTGCAAATTTTGTCCCTAGGGCTACAGAGGTTGCCCCTATGAGGACATGGTTTGGGAGGTTTGCGAAGAACAATGCATCTATTGCTACACAGTTTAGTGCAACTATTTCAAGGGTTGTCCTTGTTTTTGTTGCATTTGACTTTGTTGCAAGATCATTTTCCCTTACTATTGTGTGGATAGCTCTTGCTGCAACAAAGGATTCCCTTGTAGTAACAAAGGTTGCCCTTGTTGTTGTAGAGGTTTTCCTTGCTATTGCAAGGGTACTTGAATAGTGCCCATAAAATTTCCAAACTAAATCTAGCCATAGCCACCCTAGAAAGTGGATGAGCCAGGCTTAATGTCCCGCCCAGACTGAATGGTGTAAGGCTGATTAACCATTCCTTGAGAACCATATGGAATGTAAGGAGTTTGGTATTGGACCTGAGCCTCATAGGGCTGCTGATACTGGACATTGCTTGACCCAAATAGACCAATGATATTTTGAACCTGTTGGTACTGGACATTTCTTGATCCAGTAGGATCAACAGGGTTGTGAATAATGCGAGAAGAAGGCTGGTTCATACCAAGCATGTGAGCTTGTGAGCCACTCACATTGGTGGCACCTGACACCATAGAAACATTCAAGTTCTATGCCCCAAGTGGTGACACATCTTAGCCACTGACCAAAGGGATGGAGGAACTGACAGAGACATTCCTTGAGACTGTCAGTTGAACTAGACGGGTGACTGGACTGACAATACAAGAGGGTTCAGAATAGTGGATTGCATCGGGACTGAGGTAACAGCCTGTTGGGAGGTCGAGTTCGCAACGAACGGACCTGAAGTAGGTATGGCACCAGACTCCCAAACAGGGTTATGGTAAATTGATGAGTCACTAGGTGTACCTGAAACCAACTGTGCCAAAGACACATAATTAGGTGGCACACTGGCGGGAATGCTCCCTGTATCGGGGAAACCTTCAGGAGGAAAAGGATGTTATTCCTCCTCGACAGTGTGTGGAGTAGAAACTTCTGACTCCTCTGGAGAGGTGACTGGAGCATCGCCTTTAGGTTCCATATCTGGGAACCAATGACGACGAATGATTGAAGAAGTACAAGGGAATAATTCCAAAGGAACACCTAGCTAATTGTACAGATTATACGCATGCTCTGGTGATATCATAACAGGGTCAAACAAAGGATTCAAAGGATAGATAAGCAGTCGAAGCTGATCGTCAGTGGTCGATGAACTCTCAGGAGTTTGAATAGGATTGTCCAGAGATTTCAAGCCAAGACCAACATATGACCCAGTATCTAAAGTAGGTAGAGGACGTGATGAAAAAGGTTGAATGAATAATTATGAGTTCAACACTTTTGTCCTCGAGTGACTCTGGTAACTCAAGAATTGACTCCTCAGGAAATCTTTCAGATGGAGGAGAGGAAGAGGAACTAGGTGAACCAGATGGTTCAGCCACGATGATCTTGCCTTAGTTAACAGAAAAGAGAGAGATAACGTCAAGGATTTAAAATGTTATTTAAGGGAAACTCACGATTTGGTCTAGAAAGAACTAACGGGATGTTACTAAATCGTGGGCAATCAATTATTAAGAAGCATAAATAGATCAGTGCACTTTCATTTTTTAATAGTCGAGAAAGAAACAAAGATGACTCTATCACTTTCGATTGGAAACGAGCTCGAAAGGAAAAGTGCTCGAATGATATTTTAAGTTTAATGAGTCAAAAAGATCAAATGACTACTCTAGATGATCTAGGTAAAAAGGATTATCATGCAACTATGAACTGCAGAATACCTCCCAACGAACCAAGAAGTACGAGAAGGCAATCTCCTAAATGTTGTGTTTGGTATATTATGTTTGCAAGGTGGCTGACTTGGCTTCCTATGTATAAAGGATTGCAGCCTAGAGGGGTCTCCTGTTATATACTTGATGATACAGGGACCAAAAATCCATATTAGCGCTGTGTAATGCAGAAGCTGACGACAACTGCTAGGTTTAAAGACACTAGAACACATCTCTAGCCTAGACCTTCTAGATATGATCATTAGATTTCAAATATGCCTTAGGTTAATTGAGTTCATTTTAAAGTTTATCTTGAGTTATGTCTCAGTTTTCAGGACTTAGCAATGTGACTCGAAAAACCTTAAATGCAACTAAATGAGACAAGACCCTTTCAATTCAATGAATTGTCAACACTAGAGAGGGTGGAAAACACACAATCAAATGCAAACAACCAAGCAACTGAAAGAAAAATGATCTTTCACTACTTCACTTTACGAAAAATAAACTAATGACAAATGCATTCCAATTCCTAATTTCTTGACGAGTACATTTCTAACATTCCTTTCAAAAGCAAAAGAGTTCTTTTCCTTTTCAAATGCCAATGCAATTCTTGTATTTAATGATGCTGAATACTATAGCATAATGATGCAACAAACTGGAATTTCATACTTTTTTCATGAAATTAAAAAATGAATTTTCGCATGCAACACTTCAATGAAAAAAAATTCTAGACAACTAGCTCTTCAAGAAAATGAAAACATGAAAAGAGAGACTTGGTCAGACTAATGAAGCATGGAATTTAACAAAATCAAGACAAGCAATGTAATCCATGCCAAAAAAGAAACATTTAGACAAGAAAATGAAAACTTTTCAAACTTGTGTAATGGAGGTCAAATCCGTAAAAGGACTACAAATGAAATGCAAGGAGTAAGTACACCAACAACTCGACTCACTGAGTTCACAACCAGCTGAATGGATGACAATCTATATGGCCTAGTGTTACTAACCATCCAATGACCCAATGAATCAAGCAGAAAGATGCCAAACTAACAAGCAAACAAAACCAAATGAAAAGAGTCTTTCTAGTCATGGAGAAAACGGTCTAAAAGGCTTATGGGTCGAAATCATGAGAGAAAAACACACTGACCAAGATTGGGGACAAACCCTAATCTTCACTTACAGCCATTGGCGCGAGTGCCTAACTGGCAACAAGCACCATTGAGAGGTCAACACGACTATTTTTCAACATAATGCATTGACTAGCGTGACTGTCAGCGGATTAAGCACGCTGAGCGAGGGAGCCAAGAAAAAAATATAAAAAAAATTATAGTTGAGACCAGATATGCTTCTATGAATTTAAAACTCAAGCCAGTAAGCAAAGGAAAAGAAACAGAACCAAAGGGAAAAAGTCGAACTAGAAAATTTCTCACGAAATCATGAAATCTAGAACAAGATAAACAAAAGGATCATTTTCCTCAATATGGTTGCCAATTTGTGGTGAAGTAAAATTATGAGTGCGGACACAAACAATTCCTCTACCCCGATAATGGGTCTAGCCACAACTGATATATTCTATGGAAGATTTCCTTAGGTTAGAACCAATTAAGAGGGCCTACCTCTTAGTATGCTTATCATCTTTGATGATGTCCTTGCTTGCTCGCTCTAGCTAACTCTCATTTCCTTCTTCAAACACCTAAAACAAGTAAGCAACAACAAACAACAACCATGACAATAGACAAATTGTAATTAAACTTACTTGACAAGTCAAGAAACATTAAGCCATGAACATGTGAGATGACACATCATGTAGGAAATCATTTGATAGTTGCATATATATTGAATCAAGGAGAGATTACAACCAATGTCTTGATGTTGCAATTCTCCTCCGACAAAACCAGGTTCCCACACACTTCTGCTAGCATTCCTTGATGGCCTCAACAATAATATTTTTAAGGTTCTTCCATTTAGGCTTCATACTAAACCAAATTCACACTTCTCCCTCACAAAACTAAAGAGTTACAACTATGAATAGTTGTTGTTTACTGCAAACTTAATTAGGACTAGCACACCAACATTAACACTAGCTTGTGCTTGGGAAAAAGGGAGCTTTATATAGCATGAATGGATGTGAGATGGATCCTCTTCTCATGGAAGAACGTCTTATGTCTTTAGGTAGTTCCATCATTATAGGGGAAAGGAGCCCAAAACGACTTCCTCAACCCCATCCGGCCAAACCATTTACCAAACTTCCGTTACGAAGCTTCTAGAGGTGGAAGCTTCGGTTCTTTATTTAAAAGAATTTCCATAAGAGGATTGGTACGACTATAACAAAGATCAGTCGCTCCAATCGATGCTAGGGACAATGTTAATCCCTACATATTGGTGCGAGGGAGACAAGGACCATTAGCGTCGGTCTTGTAAACTGGGAAAAACAAAAGACTTTGGAAAATGGTGCAAAAGGGATTTGTTCTGCTCATGAAGAGGGACACAATGAGAGTTTCTTCATAAACGGAAAGCATGTACGGTTTACCGTAGAGGTCCTCCAAGATCAAGGAACGGGGAGTACAGGGACAGTGACAAAATGATGTGTAATAAGGTTGGTTCAAATTCTTCCGGAGATTGGAAGGATCAGACGATGGTATAGCCATGGAATTTGCAAAGAATCTGGAGAGAAACCAGATGGAAGTCAGAGGGTTGAAACTAGAGGTCACGGAAGAAGTTATTGCCAAAGTAACAGGATTGCCAACATAAGGGAAAAGATGGTTTACTAGGAAGGTTAATCACCCCTCACCGAAAGGGGATTTTCTCTAGGAAAGCGAGTCACTGGTTAAGAAAGGCAGGGGAATTGATAGACTTTCACTCCCCCAACCATGTGTCGATGTTGTGCTCTTCCTCATTAAGTGCATTACTTGTGAGGGAAGGGAAAAAATTGTGTTTAATTATAATTTTCCATTGTTGAACCATCTCTGACATCAACAGCTGATCAACCTTCCTTATTTCTTGTTGGGCAATCTTAGACACATGGCCACGTCTGTGAAAATGGTTGCACATCCAAAAACATGTGTTACTAACCATGGACTTATTAAAGTCATTGTGTTGGACGCCTTGAGCCAACAGGAAAGAATTGGGAAGAGCTCATGTGGAAAAGGCCCAAGACCACTCGCAAGAGGCAAACAAAGATGACTGGGGAAACTCCATAGGTGACAAAGGAGCAACCCCAGTCCTCGACAGTGAGGGTCAACAAGAAGTCGTTGATAAACCGATTAGCGACAGAAGGATGAAGTAGAGAATAAGGATTAGTGGGCACCCAGAGTCCCCATCCATGTTGAGAAATAAAAAATAAGTAGTCAAGCAAAAGGATGAGGAGAAAGCTCAGCCAGAAAAACCTTCTTCACCTGGTAAAAGAAAAACCCAATCTTTGCTGTCGAAAATTGAAATTTTAGAAAAAGAAATTAAAGAATTGAGGGAACAACTAGTAGTAGGAAAGGCAGAGCCAAGAGCCCCAATAATAGATACTTTGGCAGAGGCCATGGATAGGTCAAGAAGGGGAGAATCCCGGGCACTCTATGCCTAGCCTCTGCTGAGAAGTTGGTGGAAGCAGGATTCAAAGTCTGTGCAGTAGACACTACCTTGAGGGGGACTCAAACTGAAATCTGGGAAGATGTTACACCAGAGCCTGTCAAGGACGTTGCTGCTACACAAGAACCAGCAACCGAGATAGCACAATCCATAGAGAGTGATCAAGCAATGGATACACAGGAACCCTTGGTTGACACTGTTGTTTCATTAGAACCAAAAGTGGAGGGGGAAATCAGCCAAGAGGAGGAAGAGAAAGATAATATCCATGAGTCAACGGTCAATGATGTTGTTACACAAGAACCAGCAGTAGAGACCAAAGCTGGTTTAGAGGAAATTGATGAACAAAAGCCTGTGGATATCACTGCTGGGACACAAGAACCAGCAGTGAAAGTGGAAGTTGACCAGGAAGGTAAAGAAATTGTGATAAAACCCACTAATGAAGATGTTGTTACATAAGTACCAGCAGCCGAGGTGGGACAGTTTCACCCTTAGGAGGATGCTACACCCTCAGTTGATAGTGCATGTGGAAGAAAACAAGGTCCTGATGAAGGATGGCGATCTGAGAAATTGTTGTTACTGGCAGAGTTGCAAAAGTGGAAGCAGATGGCGCTCTCTCTATAGGAGAGAGTGATTCCACTCAGGATGCATAAAAGAATGATGGATTCCCTGAGAGAAAAATGGCTAAAAGAAGAATGGGAAAGAGAATAAGAAGGACAGAAGCATAAAGAAATTATGAAGAAGGATGAACAGTTGCATTAACTGCATCAGGAGGTCTCCAACCTGATGTTTGATAAGACCAAACTACATGACCTTGCTCTAAACCTATTAGCATGAAGGCAGCCATCCCTATCATACCCTGTGTTCCTATGGGAACATTACTACTTATTTCAATTAAGGGTAGTTTATGAGAACATGTCCTATATGGTTTCTTTAACTGCACCTTTTCGGAAATTTTCCGTCGCTGTGATTTTGATGATCAGAATTTGTTGTGTGAGCTATTCTTGCACAGTATGATGTGTGAACATGTGAGCACGAGGATGGTGGCGAGTGTCCTTTCTTTCATTGGATACTTGTAGTTGCAGGCATTCCTCTCATTTATGAGGAATCAGGTTGAGTGGAAACTGGCCAAGAAAATAGCAGAGGCCAACGACGAAAAGACAACATTGTGGGTCAAGGCTGAACTAGGAATGGCTTACAAACTCCAGTGAGAGTTCAGGCAGTTCCTGAGTAATCTGGAAATCAAAGATCAATCAACCATTTAAAGAAGAAGAATCATGAGGATCTGCGTCAACTTGTTTGCAAATATGTAGAGCCAAGTGCTAGTCGGATGTCTCAAGTGCACTAAGGCTTGTAGTGCAGAATTGTTGAAGGGGACCCCTTTGAGTAAAATAAATTTGTGGCTGTTGTTACACAGGTTCCGGAATATGCTCGGATTGTGCTGACACTGGGGGCATTCTGGATCGGTCTCAGGTTTAAATTCCCTTTGATATGGTTTCCATTGGAGGAGTATAAGCCTGACTATCAATTCTGTGATTACAAAGAGGAATCTTGGCCATGTTAGTTAATGGCCGATCAAGGATTTAGAGCTTCGGGTGATGATACTTCTTGTGCCTACAATTTGACAGATTTCCACCAAGGGCACAGTAGAAGGAACTAAGATTCTGCATGGGGAAATGTAGTTGCTTTAGTCGGGGGGAGATGTTGGGTATGGGCTTTTACCTATTTTATGCACATTCTTTCCCCTACTTTAACATTTCTCTCCTCCAGGCATGTGCCCTTATATGACCAAACTCTCTGTTTTCTTACCTTTTTAATCCCTTTTACTGTCATGTTACTTTGTTATATTTTACCGAATAATATGAGGCTTTCTTGCTTTTTCTGGCTAACTGGGAGAGCATTGAAGAAATATTTTGGGAAGTTTATCTTTTTAGGCATTGGCTTGAGAGAACAAAGCTATGAAGCAGACAGGAAACTAGGATTAACTATGGGAAAGGGTAGAACGGTTCGTTGTTACACCCCGAGTGCTGTTACAGGTTGTTGCTACAGACTTTTTGTTGTTACAGATTGCTGTTAGACATTGGATGATGTTACAGATTACTGTTACACATTGGATGTTACAACTCGCGCTCTTCCGCCATCACATCAACAGTGTTGTCGTCAGTTATGCCGCATTATCCCGAATCACCATTCAGTAAATTCTATTGCATCGAAGCTAGAAATGTGGGTACTATACCACATAATAGTTGTCAGCAATAGGGATTATTTATTTTTGAAGCAAAAAGACTCCAGAAGTTGCAATTGATGTATATTTATTTAGCAATAGGTTGTAACTTCTTTATTTTTGATCAGCATGAGAATTAGGAGATTTTCATGGCTGATCTATTTCTAATTTTCAGGTTCTAATAGTTATAAAAGACTCGAATTTTTATGTATCAAAGGACAGCATATAGAAGAGTATCGTTACTCTATTTCTGTAATTCTGAATTTATTCTAATATCAATTAGCACGATGATGTTGTTACTTATTTCCAACTAATTCGTTAATCACTCTCGTGTTCTTCTTGCACCCTACTAAGGAGGAAGGGCCCTCCTCTTTGGCAGGGATTGTAGTGATATAGGTAGTGTACATTCTAGATTATTTCATTGATTTATGGTTTCTTAATGTTTCTGTACAAATCGTGGATTACACTCATTGTTGTTTCTATTTATCTTATGTTGTTACACTGAGTTAATCAACAGAGTGGTAGTGACCAGCTGGAATAGATGTTAGTTCTTGTGTGACGCGCCCTTAATTTAATAGATGTGAGTCGTGATTTAATTATGTAGAGCATTTTTTATCTACATGCATGGTTTGATTTAGCAATTTAGATCAGTGACATCTTTTACAGTTTTCTGCATTTTCTTATGCTTGGTTGGAGTGTATTGGCACAGACAGTGAGAACTCCATTGAAACAGCAAGACTTACCCTAGGTTGAAAATTAATGCTGTAGTCTGAGTCAATTAAGGTTGATTAAAACAACACTATACTAGCCTTGAGGTTTGCATTATGAAATTATGGGAGGCAGTGCTCTGCTGGCCCCAAAAACTGCGCAATGCAGTTTGCTAGGTTTGCATGCCCTTCTTGACTGAAACTATGCATTATGCAATTTCAATCCTCAGGAGGTCATGTTGGACTATGCATTGCATAGTTCCAGCAGTCAGTCAACCTCTTGACATCCTAGACTATGCCTTGTGTAGTTTTGGTAGTCAATCTCCCAACCTCCCAGTGAAAATTGCACAATATTCATCGTTAGTCACCCAGGTATGTCACATGTCACTCAATTTTTTTTGGTTTTCAACTAGAAAATTTCTTTCCATGAGTGTTTCTATGTCTTGAGGTATGTCAAGTTTTCATCTATATCTCAGCAGTACAGGTACAATGGCCTCCAAGAGAGCAAGGTCAAAGGACATTGTTGGAAGTGCGTTTGGATATGCAGTTGAGCAATTGTCTATGAGCTTGTCGATCTACGAAGACACCAAGTAGTTCATAGACAAAGAAACCAAGATGAAATGGAAGGATATCAATGACACCTTCTTAGGCACATTTGAGGAAAATATGGAATATCGCAGGGTCTACGTCAACATTCACAAGTCTGGCTTGTACTGGATGGCATGTAGGTATCCCACATTTCCATGTGTGGACATGATCCAATCTATTGTCTGGCACACTGATCCTGAGACAATGGAATTAAGTAGTGCTAGTGGAACATAGATTTCTACCTTCATGGCAAAGGACTTTCAAGAAATGTATCACTTGCCTAAGCCAGTGATCACAATGGAGAAACCCTTCAGTAGACCCAACAATAGTCCAAACTCAAGAGATACCTTGAAGAGTTGGGTGAAAGAGCTAGCCATGTTTAGGACAATACCCAATCTGGTTTACAAGATGAAGATACTGTGGAAGGAATATCAGTACTTCGACTTCATTGCATGCTGCTTATATGGCCAACAGAGCATTGAGATGTTCCTGTAGAGTTGGATGATTGTGTTGGACCAATTGCCCAACGAAGGAAGACCTTGCAACTAGTCTGACAAGTTGGCTCTCAGGTTGAAGGAACAGGTGACAGAAGCCTTACACCCGCCCAAGGGTCAGCAAGAAGAGATATACATTTCCGCCTACATTTTGGATGTAATCAGTGCCTGCCATTAGTTCCTAGGCTTGAGTTGGGCATGGACACCTTCAGAAACCTCTGTGCATACTTATTGCTGATTTTTCTCCGAATGCAACTTCCGTGGAGTTATTGCACAGTTCTCAAACCACTTTGTCACCTTGGTGTAAAAATGATATTTGAGCAAGATCCACCTTGCATGTCATAGGCAACAATGGAGGCATTGATCGACATAGCAGATTGGTATGCCTCACCCCTTGGCACCTTCATATGGATGTACAACACGGAGAAGGATCCACATGTTTTACCGAAGTTTTCCATGGAAAAGCTTGTAATGCAAGAGGTGTCATATCACATCTCGATAGGGTTATCAGCAAGACTGCACAGGAATAAGAAGGAAACTTGGCCCGCTCTTCCTTTACGAATCATGTTGTATGAGATATAGGATCTAAAGCATGTTGAGGCTGACATAGAGGAGTTCAAAAGATTCACCTTTGGCATGCGAAGTTTCAATCTATATGACCCACATTGCTTGGTGAAGGACCACTATGTGAGAGTGAAATTTCCTTGGATCCACAGGGTGTGTCATTGGCCTGAGGAAGACCCATGGAGATACTATTATCACTCCTCCAAGCTCAAAGAATTAGTTGAATTAGTTGTAGAGTGGTTAGAAAAGCAGAGGGAAGGAGCATCTCTGAGAGCACCATCATCCGCAATGGCAGAGGGTAGCAGACCTCCGCATGACAAAGGCAAGAGGAAGATTATTGACAATGTAGAGGAAGAGAAAAGCTACAAATTCAAAGAATATACACTTGTTTTAAAAGAAGCTTTGGGGATTGAGGCTAAGAGGCAACAACGCAACAAGAGGAACATGCAAAGGCAATGAGAAAAATAGAGGATGGAGGAAAACTAAAAGGAGTTGCAAAGGTTAAAGCAGCAACTCTGGGAAGATTAAGAGTTGCACAGAAGAGAGAAGGAAGTACAACACAAATAGGTACAACATGAGGCATATCATGCATTAATTGATGAAATTGCAGACATACAGGTTATAAACGTATCCGAGCAGCTGGCACAAAGCAGCATAGGAGCAGGACTTAACTGAAGAGATTGAACATATGCTAGAGCGGATGGACACAGATGTGGTCCAGCCAGGGTCAAATTAGGATATTGACCTCATGCCTTGAAACCAAGAGGTCACCCCAATAGCCTCACCACATCTGGAAGAAGAGCAAGTCCCAAGAGATCAAGGAGACATGGAGATCCTTAAAGACAATCCAGAAGCGGAGATGCACAGCATATCTTTCGACGAGTCACAACAGAGAGTTGTGTAGTCATGCAAAGTACCTACTTCAGATGTCCATATATCTCCTGCGCAGTTTGAAGAATGAATGGTTGTATCCGATGTACACAAGCATTTAGCACCATTGGCCAATGATACAAGACCATATGCCAAAGTCACCATCTCGAGTGTTCGATTCTTGATAGCATCGAACAAGTGCATGACTAAGGAGTTACAAGCGGCCAAGTAGGGAGGAGAACAGGTTACATCAAATGCCAGAGCATAGTTGAAGAGAGTGATACTGGATGAAGTATCATCTCTCGAGATAGTCATTTGGATGTTGTATTCCATATTATTCACCGTGCATAAGTCATTTGTCCATCTCAGCAGTTGCAGCAGTGTTGTGCTAGGAGAGCACAAACCTTGTCAAATCCGCACACAGATGTAGATCGCATGCAAACATAGACAACGAGGTACAAAGGAGCCCCATTTTACTTGATAAATATGATGAATCCCAAGGCGGTAGAATTAAAGGCATGCATCTAGAGTTAGATCTAGATCTATGAGGAACTCCCGCAACTCATCACCAGCTTGCAGGCTTCACATGCATGGGTGTTCAGAAGCATGGATGACATTGTGCGCACGCACATGATCCCATCCTTTGGCACACTCACCAAGGTGAAGACAAAGAACCAAGTCTGAATGGAGCTTGACATATACTTTGATGATTTGATTCTCATAGCCACCAACATAGACTTGGAGATCAACGCAGACACTATGCATCACTATGTTGCTGGTCTGGCTACACTCAAGACTATGATGTGCATGGTATTAGATGAGTTGGACATAGGTTACAAATCAATGTACACGGATGCAACAGAGGAAAGATTTCATTTTGAATAGGATGTCACCATTGAGCACGCGAACACCATCATGGACTACCAAGCTTGGAATCAGTTCACCACCATCGATCATCATAAGGATTTTGAAGAGTTGGTCTTCCCATAGTTGTTTGAATCTTAGTGATAGTTTTCATGGCTTGCTCAAGCCTATATTTTCTCACATGGGTACATGTGTAGATTGTAATGTAACATCTTGTAAAAGTGAAAGACCAAGTGTCGATAGTAGAATGTAAAAATCATGTAGTAATTGACGAGTCATGAGGGTAAGTGAAGAGTCACAAAGGGGAATGTCAAGGGCCACCCCACCTTTTGCTATTTATAGAACCTCATAACTCATTGTATAGGCTTTTGGGAGCCAAGCTTCCTATAGGTGTAACTTAGAGAAAGCTTGGAGTGTATTATAACGCACCTTGGCTTCTCCATAGTCTAGAGCTAGTATGTCTCTTTGGAGGAGCAGGCGTTAGTGACTATAACATTATGCTATCGAAACTGGTGGTTTGGTCATGGTTGTATTGTATAATTGGATCTTCCACTCTTAATATAATAGAGACAACACATTTCATGCATATGTTGTTATTGTATTTCAACTGTCTTGGTTACTCTAATGATATTTGTAGGTGTTTGCTTACGCATGTATGTATGGACTTTTTCTATATATATATAAATATATATATATATATATAGATTATATGAATGATTTAACCATCACTTTGGATCGTTGGCTAACCTTCTTTCCAACTTGTGATGTATCTCTCTCGTGTGCTCCCTTTCAAGCTACGTGATGTCACAGCTTTTTAAGTTGCGCACTCATACCCCCATTATGTGTGTCAGACCCATTCATAAACCTTCCTTGACTTGCTACGCATGTCACACGCTTTCTACCAACAAGGACATATTGCTTGCCTTTGTACGCAACTGCGGTCAAGGTGATACCATACTACCCCACTATTGGGACTCCTACACCAAACGGTCTGAGGTCTAGTTGGGACCTCTTACCAGGGAGATCTCTTGACATGTTGGTGGGTCCAACACCATCAACATTTCTGGCACTAGAAGGAGGGCCAAATGACAATCCGAGTCCTCACATCCTGTTTTGAATCTTCATACATATCTCATGGAGACCATTAGGCTCATCCCTCCGCAATGTTTGTCTAATTCTAAACCTCTCAACATCATGAGGGACTTTTTTTTATCTCTTGTCTGAATTCATGTATGATGGTGAAGGCGAAGTGGCCTGGGCTGATTGCTTACAATAATTATTTGCATTTCTTGAGAGTGAAAATGATTTCTATGAAGAGGAGGTCAGATTGCTGCTTTCACACACACTTTGCGAATCCCCACAATGATGGTGCAGCAGCCTGCCTCACGGTTCTATGCACTCACTTGACTAGTTTTGTGATCTAATTGAATCTACTTTCCATCATTTTGATATTGAACCTCTTGACAAAAAATCATTGAAATAGTGAAAGACTCTACATGAATCACCTATGGATTTTTGATAGCTCTTTTGTGTACTGTTGTTTGAAACTATGAAAAACTAGATGAAATTCCATTATCTTTGGGACAAATTCCAATACTTTCTTCACAAATAACTTGATCCCAAGGTGAAGTTTAAGTTCAAACTTTGCTCAACATACTTCATTGATGGATTTGCACAATCACAAGTAGACACAATCGCTGTCAGAGGTGACTGTTTGCCTTCCCCTCATCAAATAGATTCACCACAACAAAGTGATGTGGGAGAACATGCACACACATCTGTTCAACTATCATATCCTCCCAGCGTCACTTCTCTCAATTTTCGCATAGATTTGGTTGTGCAGCCCATGGGTTGTCACATGAATTTGTTACCACAACCTCCGTCTTCGTGTTCTACTAATTCTTTGGATTTCACTGTCTTGTGTTATTCCATTCCAGACTCTACACCTATTATGAAAGAGGATCAAGACATCGACGAAGTTGGTGTTGCACAACCAACCTGCATTGTCATTCATGATGAGTATGACTGGGAACCTAGACATCAACCTGTGGTGAAGGATGATCTCCTTCTTTCCATGCCTCCTCCACTTTTTCCTAACATCTTAGGTGATTAAGTTATCTCTAATTTTCCTTGTGTAAATTCATCCACAGATGTATCCACTAGTGATCATTCATAGAACACACTTGATGTCAGTCCATCATCTGATAGTGGAGAGGAGAAATTATTCATTGAAAATCCACTTGATTTTTCATCTTCTTTTTCTGGAAATGAGGAGGGGGAACATTCTTGCTTCACATCTACCCCTCTGTTTGATTTATCTGATCATGAGGATGTTGATGAGATCATTGATTTTTCTGATCATGGTTGTCGTGATCCATTTATTCTCATATTCGATCATGATGTTGATTCTATCGATGTTGATCTTGCAAATCCACCTATTTATGATGATCTATCTATCGACGAAGTCGAAACCCCGCAGAGTGTCAAGGCACTTTAGCTTGAGTGGATGGTTATATCAAGCCTTCGTTGTTTTGACATTGGTTTCACTTATGGTCAGGAAATTTTTGAAACACCCAAGGCTCCTCACCACTCATCTATATGCATTGAATATCAATCCCACACATTGATTATGCTTCCTCCACTTGAACTACATGATCCCATCGCTCATGCATGGGAGGAATCTTACACGGCAAGAACATTTGTGACGCAAGTTGTCTATGTTTCTTGTGTTTTCTTGCATGTCACAGTCAAGGGAGTGCATATGCTTAACGTCTACATGCAGTGTAGCACAACACCATGGTAATTCCATGGATTGCATTTCATGCTCTTTCACCCATTTCTTTTATGCGAAATAATTTAAACTCAAAGTGTGTTTGTATTCATTGGTATATCTTTCATGTCCACTATTTCGCATGACAATGTTGTTCGCGAACCATGCCTTCACCAACATGGTTCAACCAATGAGTCGATGGCTACATTGGAAATATAACTTCACATAATCAGGCCCATGCATCATTAGCTTAGGAGTAGGAGTAGTGTTTACTTTTGTATTGTTTGCTTGCATGCATGTTTGCTTCCTTTCTTTGTTGTTTTTTCTTGCCTGCTTGCTTTTGTTCCTCGCTTCACTTTCACATTTTCTTCTGCTCTTTGTTTTGTTTGTTTGTTTTCTTGTTTATGTTCGTAGGTTATTTTTGCATGGAATATATGAAGCTTTTGAAACAAGTAGGGTAAAATGCAAGAGGACTTGTAGAGTTATAAATACTTGTTTATCTATTGTTAGGTCCCTATAATACTAGTGATTCCCCCATTACTATTGTCATTGTATCCCTTATTGTTATTTTTGTGCCTTTATATTATTATTGTTAGGTCGGCTTGGTTATATTGTGATCCCTTAGACTCCTATATATAGAAAGGAGGTTTTTTCATTTGTATCATCAAAGAATTGTTCATTTGTGTAATGTAAAGGAGGTTTCCCCCTCGAAGAGGTTTATTTCTAAGGATTTCATCTATTTTTTCTCTCTTTTTATGAGCTAGTTTCATAACATTTTGTTTTAGAGCTTTGGATTCTAGGGTTTCGCTGCTCCAAATAGGTCATCGTCAAAAAAAAAATTTATAACTTTTCTTATGCAATGTTTCAGAAGTGACAAAAAAAACCCATTTGAGATGAAGTCTCTTTGAACCTCAAGTCTGAATTTTATATCTTGTCTCACTATAGTTTTAGAGATATGATCTGAGGAATTTAGGGTATTTACAAGCTTCGTAATTTCATCTAAAACAAGTTATCGTGGAGTGTTCGTTATAACGCTTTCTCTACGAAGTTTTAGAAGCTAAAAAAAAATCCCATTTCAGACAAAATTGGTCTAAACCTTGGCTCTGAATTTCAAATCCTATCTCGCTATATTTTCATAGATATATTCTGAGGAAGTTAAGGTTTTTGCAGACCCCCGAATTACATTCCAAACAGGTCACCTTGCGAAAATCATCATAAATTTCTCTCTGAGCATCAAATTGAATTCTCATAAGAATTTAGAGAAAGAGGACAGACTGTAGTCTTTTGGGTACCATTTTCAGAACCTAAGGTTGAAACAGTGACCCGTGGCACGTCATACAAATTCACTCTACTGAACAAGTCTATACTCAAGTCATCGTGGGACATTTGGCATAACTCTTCATTGGAGAATCCAATCTTGATCAAACTTGAGGAGTTAGAAATAGTGCTCAAAGGGTTACAACAGGAAGAAATTTCAGACCTTGGAGATCTAAAATTACAGAAATACATCAGATTCACTATCAAGCTCCTACAAAGTGAAAAAAAGGTTTGTAGTTTTTTTGAAATTTTTGCCTAAGCTTGGTTTGAAAAATTAGTTTGAATGAATTCAAAGGGCATAGTGAAGAATTATTATCGGTAATTGATGCCTCAAAGAAAGAAATGGAAACCCCTAGTAAGCAACCTGAAAGCTCTAGCATGACTCATGAAGAAGAGGAAGAAATGCAACATGATATATCAAAATTACAAGACCAAGTGCAACAAATGTCACTCGCACAAAAAGTAACAGAATATAAGATGGATAGTTTAAAGAAAGACATAGAAGCTAAGATGGATGGTTTAAATAAAGGCGTGGAAGCTAAGATGGATGGTTTAAAGAAAAGCTTAGAAGCTAAGATGAATGACGTGGAAGCTAAGATGAACGGCGTGGAAGCTAAGATGGATGGTGTGGAAGCTAACATGGATGATTTGAAGACAAATTTGAGGACAAGCATGGAACATTTAAAGACAAATTTGACAAAGTTTCTACAAGAAATTCTTACTAGTGGCGAAAGGGTAGTAAAGAAAACTCGTGATGAGAATAAAATAAATGTTAATCATGATTTCATAGACTCTAATATTGGATTGAATAACCACCATGTTCCAAAGATCGATATGAGGAAGTTTGATGGCAAGGATCCCAGAACGTGGATACTACTTATGGAGCAATTTTTCGATCTCCATAATGTGCAAAACACACAAAAGGTACGTATTGCAACTTTATATTTGGAACCAAATCAGCTTGTATGATATCGATGGCTTTGCTCTTGTAAACAAATTGTCACTTGGGCTATTTTTACGGATGAAATGATAGCACATTATGAGGATACAAAAAACAACACTATTTTTTTAGCCAATTGATAAATCTCAAACAAAAGGGTTCAATGATGGAGCACATTGAGGACTTCCAAAAGTTGAATATAAGGGTAAAATATATTCCAGGGGAGCATGGGATTGATTTCTTCATAGTGACTTTAAAAGATAACATCCAACATGAGGTTCACCTTTGGGAACCAGAATCATTGGAGAAGGCATTCAGGTTGGCAAGAAAAATGGAAAGCAAAATTATGGCAACAAGGAAACCTACCACTCACAATCAGAAATATGGAAGTGTTGCTGCCCCTAGCCATCCACAACCTACAAGGTTTAAACCACAACAATTGGAAGAAAAAAGAGCAAAAGGGCTTTGTTACAGTTGTGATAGAAAATACACTAAAGGTCATAAG